>PGWS01027481.1:0-10137 GCA_002896235.1 Cicer reticulatum | reverse complement strand
TAGGTCTGCAGGTTGATGTAATCACTTTTAATTCTCTATTACATGCTTTGTGCAAAAAGACTCATCTTGACCAGGCAATTGCATCGGTTAAGAAAATGAAAGACCAAGGTATTCAGCCAAATATGTCCACATACAATATATTGATTGATGGACTATGCAAAGGTGGAAGGCTTAAGAATGCACAAGTGGTGTTTCATGATCTTTTGACTAAAGGCTACCAACTAACTGTCTGGACATATAATATTATGATAAATGGGTTTTGTAAGGATTGCTTGTTTGACGAAGCACTTGCTTTGTTATCAAGAATGGAAGACAATGGTTGTATTCCTGATGTTGTAAGTTATGAAACAATTATTTATGCCCTCTTTGACCAAGATGAAAGAGATAAGGCAGAAAAACTTCTACATGAAATGATTTCTAGAGGTCTATTGAAAAAGCAAAACTAGGTAAGATGCTTTCTTGTTACATAGGATTGGTATGAATGGGATTGTGAATAGGTAATACTATAAAATTTGAACTCAATTTGCTACATCCATTTGTTCTTAGCAAATTAGATATGTCAAGGAAAATGCACTTTTTTGTTTATAGGGTTTTTGACAATGTGAAATTAGTTAAGAGTTAAAGACTACACCCACACATCTCTTTAAGATTGAACTAAACGATTCCAAAATATTTATGGTTCTAGCTAATGCTTACGGGAATTATGTGCGTCTAGCATACATGCTTAACATTACTTGTCTTGTAATATTTCTGCAACAGGATTATGATAGAAACAATAGTCTAACAGATTACTTAGTGATTTACATTACTTGCCTTTGAATTGCAGCTTGTTGCTCAAGAAGCATAATTTGAGAAGAATAAGAAGGTTTTTCTATGCGATGCATTGTCTGTTCACTCAGCCTCCAGTCACTGTCACTATTAAGCTTTATGGTGACTTGTCTATTTGCATTGTGAATTATATTTTTGTTATCTGCTAAAAACCTTGTTTTTGTAAATGCAGTTACTTAATTTTTTAAATGTGATTTAGGAGTTATAACATGATTTTTAAAGCTCCATGTTGGGAAAAAAGACCTTGAAGCTCCATATAATCAAGACAGTGGTGCTGGTTTGTGTGGTCAAGAAGTCCCTAAGTTATGTGATGAAATTGTTAATTTTATTGATTTTCTCTTGCCTCTTTTTATTTGCAATCTAAAGCCATGAGGATACAAATTAATTTTTAAGTTAATGAGAATGTATTTGATGTGAGGCTTAAAGTTTAACTATGTTGTCTAATTGATGTATAGGAGGAGTAATGCCTCCACTGCCGCACATCATCAGTCACCCTTTGTTGAGTTCTTCAGGTACTCAACAAATGCAACTCAGAGTAGCACGTGAAAGGATATTGTTGGAATATTATAAAATATCTTATAATATCTCGTAGAATCAATTTGTAATTTTAGTATATTTTAGATTAATTTTAGGATTAGTTTCTATATTTTAGTATGTTAATCCAAACAAGCAATTTAACCTTCTATTCTCTGTGAATACTTGCTCTGTTTTTGTATCTTTAAATAGAAAAAGGCTCGACGGGAAAACAAATTCTTATTCCTTAATTTTTTGTTGGTTTGGTAGAGAGAGACTAGTCTCTCTAATTCCAGGAGGTTGTGTTAGTTTTCTTACAGTTATTGGCTAATTTTACAGAGAGATTGTTATTCACAATATCAATTTTGTTCATTATTCTTAGCCTATTGAATTACTGTATATACCAGATTTTATAGATACTTAGTTTGTGATATGAAACAAAGACAGTAGGACTCGACTTGTTGAAAGTTTATTCAAATTTTGAGATTTGAAGTTGAAGTTACTTTGTTACATATTGATGGCTCCAACGTGTATGAAGAAAAAAAGGTATTCTTTTTACAAATTAATTTTATTATTTTCCACGTAGGATGGTGTGCAGTAATGCATTAGCCATTAAGTTTTACAAGATTATATATATTTAATAGAAGAGAGATGGGAATGTAGTTTTGCAAACTAATATGATTTTGGAAAACACGTTTTATGGAATGAATAGTTTGGTTTAGGACCACTTGAAATTTGGCTAAGATTTTCCTGATGTGTATTAAGTGTTGTCGGAATAGTTGTAATAAGCACATTTGGATTGTTTGATGACGATCAGATGGATTAAATTTAAGACAATTTTTTATTTTTATTTAATATAAAATACCGAGATTGAAATTTGAACTATCCTATCTTAATCGGACGGTCTCGAATTTGTCGAAGGCTTGAATGCATCAGCTTGTGACTTCGCACAAGTCGTGTCTGCACGACTCACAATTTTGGTCCCTCTATTTTACATCAAAAAACCACCCATCAATATCTACAACATTCTCCACTAGTATCTCTCCAACATTTAAGTCTAGCTTCTCAAATTTTAAATTGAAGTTGAACATTTTTTCACAATTTTGTTTAAAAAATTGATTATGACATTTTATATCTTATCTAAGTAAATGATGACAAGGAGCAAACACTTTCATTTACATTAATTATATTTCTCAATTTTAAATTAAATTCATTGGGTCAATGATTTAACCCCACATGTTTATGCCACTTTCTTGATAGCAAGAAGTCCACAAGGTGAGGTTTGACGGTTGATCAAAGACGATAGACAAATCCCATGGTTGTTGAAATTGCGCCTTTGCCTCGAATTTAGTAATGATAATCTAATTTTTCTCTTATCATTTTTTCAAAATATGACTTAATTAAACAATAAAACAGTTTGCCATGAGATAAGGGCCATTAATTGTTCTTTTTGAAGCAACATATCCTAGATGATACTACCTTGCACCCCCACAGCTATATCTGCCACCTCCTCAAGACATTTAAAACGACAATTTTATCATTCTAACCATTTATAATAAGTTTCAAAATTGATAGTTTTAGAAGTTTCAAATTTTCGTAACTTTAGGAAGTTTCAAATTTTCGTAACTTTAAGAAGTTTCAAATTTTTCAAATAAGGATTACATTTCAAAAATTTGAAAAGTTTCGAAAGTCTTCAAATCTAGAAAGTTTTGAAAGGTTCTAAATCTGAAAAGTTTTGAAAGTTTCTACATCTGAAAAGTTTCAAAAGTTTCTAAATATGGAAAGTTTCGAAATTTTTCTATTTCGAAAGTTTAGAAAATTATGAAATTTTCTATTTTGGAAGTTTCCAATTGTTCAAAAGTTTCAAGATTTCTGGAAATTAACATTTTTGAAAGTTTCAAGATTTCTGGAAATTGACATTTCAAAACTTTCGAATATTCTAGAAATTTTATGTTTCGAAACTTTGAAATTTTCGTGTGCCACTTACTTTTGATTTCGAAGATTTTGAAACTTTCAAAGGTTAACATAATTTTTCTAAAGTTTCGAAAGAGGTGTGAAAAATGAGTAGTTAAAAAAGTTGAAAGTTTTGATAGATGGTTAAAAGGGCAAAATTGTATTTTCAGATTGATTGAGGGGATGACAGGTTTAGGTGTAGGGTGCAGGGTAGAATCTTGCATATCCTATTATAGTTATAGCTATTTGAAGAGTAAGCAAACAAATGTTGGCCCAACATTATTGTAAGCTTAAAATTAAATTTTGTAATTAAATATTAGATCAACTATCGATTGTTTGAGTAAATTTAAAAGTAAATTTGTACTTAAATCTTAGGTCATCTATCGATATTGTTAAATTACACTTCTTGTTCTGAGTTCAAATCAAAACTTTAATAAAAAATAGTAGGTTTAAATATGTTTTTGGTTCTTGTAAATATAACAAACAATTTTTAGTTTTAGTCTCTATAAAATTTTTTATTATAAAAAATGAACGTTACAAAAAGTAAAGCTTTTAGTTTTAGTCCCTGTAATATCCAAAAACTTTATTTTTGGTACTTAACTTTAAAATGAACGTTATAAACTAGTAAACAGACAAATAGAGGAAAACGTGAACTAATCGTAACACTCCAATAGAAATATTAATTTAAATATTAGAATAATTTGTATATTTATTTTTATTTGTTATTTAAATATTTCAGGGATAAAATCCAAGCAAATATTTTTCATGGACTAAAAATAAATATTGTTATATTTACAATGACAAAAAATACATTTAAATATTTTGTCTACGTTCCCCTTTGTCACTTAATGTTTTT
This sequence comes from Cicer reticulatum, assembly GCA_002896235.1. NCBI lineage: Eukaryota > Viridiplantae > Streptophyta > Magnoliopsida > Fabales > Fabaceae > Cicer > Cicer reticulatum. The sequence goes on along the minus strand of PGWS01027481.1, from coordinate 5,987 downwards.
GTAACATTTGTTTGACGTTAAGGAAAAAAATAAATTTTGCTGATATTACAGGGTGAAATCCAAACAAAAAATTTTACATAGACTAAAATTAAAAACTGTTATAGTTACAAGAACTAAAAATATATTTAAACCAAAATAAAAATAATTTAATTACTTATTTCTAATAAAGAAGTATACAAATTTTTTTGTAAACATGTAAAGAAAAAAATAAAAGTTTTTGGATATTACAGATATGAAATTCAAATAAATATTTTTAAGAGACATAAACTTGAAAACGGTTATATTTACATGAGCCAGAAACATATTTAAACTTTTGATCCACGTACCCCTTTGTCAATTAACGTTTTTTTTTTGTAAAGTCCACTTAACGTTAAAGATAAAAAATAAATTTTTCTGATATTTCACAGATGAAATCCACACAAATTTTTTAAATAAACTGAAACTAAAAAATATTATATTTACAAAGACCAAAAACATATTTAAAACAAAGAAAAAAATCAAAGTTTGTTACAAAAGAAAAAGGCGAAATATGTGTAACAAAAATAACAAAATTTTGTTTGTTGAGGTATGAAAAAGAGCCCCACATATGAAAAAGTCACACATTAAAAAGTAATAAGCACATAGCAGAGACTAGTGTACATGAGGAAGAATAGGAACAATAATGAGACCAAACACAAAATAAGGTTAACTTGCAGCCAGTAGTGAGAGTGAAGTTCACGCAGTTCAATTTCAGCAACAATGTTGTTTTCTCTCTCAGTTTCAGTTTCAAAGTTATTAACCCTAACAAGGTATGCTTTCTCTCTTTCTTCCATTCCCAATTTTCTTCCAATTTCTTCTTCAAACACTTTCCTTCTTTCATTCTCTTCTCATTCTCGTTTCAATTCCAACGAATTTGATGTTAACCACGCTGTTTCCTCATTCCATCACATGCTCTCTATTAATCCTACACCATCCATTGTTGAATTCAACACAATTTTAACTTCTTTTGTTAAGATGAAGCATTATCCCACTGCTATTTCTCTTTCTCACCTATTGGAATTCAATGGAATTATGCCTGATATTTTTACTTTTAATATCTTGATTAATTGTTACTGCCACTTAGGTCAAATGAATTTTTCATTTTCTATATTGGGAAAGATTCTCAAGATGGGATTTCAGGAAAATACCATAACCTTGAATACTCTTATGAAAGGTCTTTGTCTTAACAATAAGATTCGGGAAGCTCTGCACTTTCATGATCATGTGGTGGCAAAGGGATTTCAGTTGGATCAAGTTAGTTATGGGATCTTGATCAATGGGTTGTGTAAAATGGGGGAAACAAGACCCGCGCTGCAATTGCTGAGACGAATTGATGGGAAATCGGCCAATGCTAATGTTGTAATGTATAGCACTATCATTGATAGTTTATGCAAAGATAAATCTATAAACGATGCATACGAATTGTATGTTGAGATGATTGCAAAGAGAATTTCTCACCAATGTTATCACTTCAGTGCTTTAATCTATGGATTTTGCATGATAGGTGAATGAAAGAAGCATTTGGTTTGTTCTATGAAATGGGTATTGAAAAACACTCAACCAGATGTTTACATACTTTTAATATATTGGTTGAATTCCTTTATGCAAGGAAGGAAGGTCAAAGAGCTATGAATGTGTTAGCTATGATGATGAAAAAGGTGTAAAAACCAAGTGTTGTTACTTATAATACACTAAAGGATGGGTATTGCTTAGTTAATCAAGTGAACAAGGCCAATAAAATATTTCAACACTATGGTGCACAAAGGAGTGATGCCAGATGATTCAGTGCTACAATATCATTATTAATGGATTGTGCAAGAATTGAAATGGTGGTACGAAGCCATGGAACTTGTTTTAAAGAATGCATAACAGGATGATTGTTCCTAACTGTGGTAGACTGTAGTAGTACCTAATTAATGGTCTTGTGTAAATCGGGGAGAAATCTCTTATGCTTGGGAACTTGTGATGAGATGCATCGTATAGGTCTTACACGTTGGTGTAATCACTTATAATTGTCTATTAGCATGCTTTGTGCAAAAAGAATCATCTTGACCAGGCAATTGCATTGAGAAGAAAATGAACAGACCAAGGTATGCAGCCAGATATTTTCACATACAATATATTGATGATGGACTATGCAAAGGTGGAAGCCTTAAGAAGCACAAGTGGTGTTTCATGATCTTTTGACTAAAGGTTACAAACTAACTGTCTGGACATATAATATTATGGATAAATGGGTTTTGTAAGGATTGTTTGTTTGAATGAAGCGACACTTGCTATTGTTATCAAGAATGGAGAGCATGGTTGTATTCCTGATTTTGTAAGTTATGATAACAATTATTTATGCCTCTTTGACCAAGATGAAAGAGATAAGGAGAAAACTTCTACATGAAATGATTTCTATCTAGAGGTCTATTGAAAAAAGCAAAACTAGGTAAGGATGCTTTCTTGTTATCATAGGATTGGTATGAATGGATTGTGAATAGGTAATACTATAAAATTTGAACTCAATTTGCTACATCCATTTGTTCTTAGCAAATTAGATATGTCAGGAAAATGCACTTTTTTTGTTTATCACGGGTTTATGACAATGTGAAATTAGTTAAGAGTTAAAGACTACACCCACACATCTCTTTAAGATTGAACTAAACGATTCCAAAATATTTATACTGAGAATTGCCTTCGTATTTTTGTAGTGTACTTTCTTCAAAACAGTTGAAATTAATCTAAGAGTAATTCTTTTTTCTCTACAGAATCTTATGCTTGTGATGTTTCTGCAGGATTACGGCATTGATTTTGATGACCATGATCAGCCTGTCAAGCTGTTCCATATGCAGAATGTGGCAGTAAGTTCTGCAGGGAATATGAGACGATCAAACCAGGTAAGTCAATTTCTCGACTGATTTGGTAGTTTGCATTTTTATACTACTACCTTTTATCTCTAAAATAGTGGTCCTTATAATTTTTCTTTTCTTTCTCTGACATTGCAATATTCTCCTATGGCTGCAGCCCTAGCCTTCTCTAATTTGTTCCAACAGTGTGTATTCAAGTTTCAGCCACAATGAAATTTATGAAATAATACTGCATCCACTTTTCCTTCACGGTCTGGGTTCTCCTGTCATCGATGCTAACTTCTTTAGGTGTGTGTGGTGTATGTATATATATCTGATCATGGTGTTATTTAATATGAAACCATAATAACAATATTTATATAATTTAGGAATTCTGTAGAAGGATCATGTGTAAGCATATTAGTAATCGAAGCTGTTCTCTGCTATTCTTTGCTTCTTTGATTGTTGAAAAGGCTATGGTTACTTACCAAATTGTAAAGTTTGAATTATTAATTTACTTCACTGTGAAATCGTGAGATAACTTATTGGCTTTTGAGAATGTGTACTGATATGTAGGCTTAATTTATGCTTGTTTCATATCATTGCTTGGCTAACTTATATTTGGATTTTTAGTGGAATTCTTTTAATGGCGACATCTATTCACACACTCATGAATGCACACAACACTTTTGTCAACACTGTGACCATTATTGATTAGCGATTTCTGTAAGTAATATTTACTCTTCTTTGATGCAGGAACCACTAGATCTGTAACAATTGCGAGGTGATAGCTGGTCTCCAGTAAACCATTTTGTTGACTCACCTAGGCCGTGGAACAAGACCTAGCCTACTTTAGTGATGTTTTCTTTTGGGTTTTTTTTTTTTTTAATGGTGGCTAGGCAATAGTTACTTTGTACAGCTTTGTGGGAATCTTGTCCAAAGAAAGACAAATGTAACAACAATCATTTTGGTTCTTAATTAAGATACATGTATCGGCAGTTTGCGCTTCCATTTATAATTATATCAAAATGGTCCTTCAATGTTATCTGTTTTTGGTACATCAATGTCAATTTGTATCGGATAAAACAGATATTTGATGGATACTTTTGATATATTTATTAATGGAGGCTAAGCAGTGAAGTTGAATATATTTTACTGCCGGATTTGCAGGGCTTTGTAACAGTTGTTGTTGCGTAGTAGTATTATTAGTGTATGTTTCTTGGTTTTACCGTTTGTTCTTCTGGGCGAAATATTTACTTTTTAAAAATTATGATACCCTTGGATGAGTGGGAGTGCATAACTGTTAATCTGTTATGTTAAGGAATCACAAATAGCTACTAATTAGTATAGCTGAAATTTTCTGAGTTGAGCTGGGACTGCGAGAGCAGAGATGAAAAATTACATAAGGTGCAAAATTTGGCGCTAATGTGGAAATAGATAAAATCTCTAGTCAAGAGTACGTATAAACAGTACATCATGACATTATTTAAGTGAAAGTATGCTATACACTTGCATTGCCTTAAAACTTTGAATTGCAGATTATTTAACTCTTACAGAACTGAATCAACATAAGAAAACAATAATGTGCTGGGAGGCAGTTCATTATTTGACAAACATTGGTGTAGTTGATGATGATGACAAGGATTCCCTGCCGTGAGGCCTGCAAAGGGTTTCATGCTCTGAAGTCGAAGGTATGATTGGTCTAATGCTCCCTGGATTGAGAGGGAAAAGGGTTTTATAGTAACCATCCATAATTTCTTGAAAATTACAAGTATCTGCGACTTTAGGAATCTGTCCAAGGCACGAAAGACGTATCTCTTAATCCATAAATGAACATAACAAATGATGATAAATAAATCTGAACATTTTTTTAGCAAAGCAATCACCTGATAAATGTCACGCATGTAGGCATGTAGATTGTGATACTCATACAACTTCTTCTTGGTACATTTAAATAAAACATTATAAGCAATATCAAACCGAATCAAAGTAGTAAACAAACAAATATCAACAAGTGTAAGCCTGTCTCCACACAAGTAGCGAGAATTTGACAAATGATCCTCCAACTCATCAAGTGTACTAAACAATTCATTTACCGCTGTATCGTATGCTTCTTGACTCTGCGCAAACCCGCACCTTCAATGCAACAACAACAATACCCAATTCAATAATCCATGATCAAGGAATTAAAAAAAATCATTAATCAAAACCTCAATTCATATACCTATAAACACCATTATTCACATTTGGATATATCACTTTATACCATTCCTCAATCTTATCCTTTAACTCAGGTGGTGAAAGATCCAACTCAGGGTTACTGGCCAACCCATTTAACCTGGAATTGAAAATTTGAATGATATCGTAACTTTCGTTACATATAACATCTTTAGAGTCCTTGTTCCATAACATTGGCACAGTGGATCTTCCATCATACCCACCTCTTCGAAGCTTATAAACTTCTTTCAAAGTTTTACAACCATTCGCGTTATCCAAACTCGGACGAATTACCCGATCCGTATCCACACCGCTAACTCGTTTGAATTCCCACGACCCGTCGTCACTCGGGGACGCAACCGATACAGGAACGGCTTCTTCCAACCCTTTGAGTGCGCGTACTATGAGAGTACGGTGGGCCCACGGGCATGCCAGCCCAACGTACAGGTGGAGGGGCCCACTTGCTGGAGAATCGGAGAATCGGAATTTTGAAGCGGGTCTTGAATACCCGCCGGTGGAATCAGAGGGAGCGATCTGAGACATCATGAGCTGCCACGTGGAGTTCCAAGCGGTGCGGACGGTGGTGACGAGAACTCCCGGCGGTAAGGATCGACCCCATAGAAGGTTGGTCACAGCACTCAGCAAGGAAGAGGAATTAATCTTAGAATCGGCGTGGTAGTTGTTGTCATGTGACATCATCAGGCAGGGTCGACGGATGGAGTGACTTCCGGTAAGTCTCCGGTGACGGAAATTGGTTGCCGCAGGAACATCGAAGAACTGATTAGAAAAACATGTAGAAGTACGCAACGACATCGTTTTGTACAAAGCTTTTGAAGAAAGTATGCATTTAATAAAAAAATAATGGAAATTTTGCGGTGAAAAAATACAAATTAGCCTTTGTAATCGTCAGCCGTCAATTGT
>PGWS01027472.1:0-12907 GCA_002896235.1 Cicer reticulatum | reverse complement strand
CTTCTCCTAGGAAATCTAAAGAAGTCATGTTCTTTTATGAGTTTTTCTCTAAAAAAGTTAGGCTCTTTATACCAATTGTTGGAAAAATATGACTTCTTTGATTAAGATAAGAGAATTAAGATTAAATCCACGTGTTCAATTTAATTTCCTTATTAACTATGCAAGATCATACACAGAGTACACAGCGGGAATATTAGATCGCACAAGTTGAAACATGAAAAGTAAGAGATAAGGGATAGAGAGATTGCACCAGATTTTATACTGGTTCATCGTCTATCAAGACGACCTACTTCCAGTCCCGAAATTAAACGATTTCGGCCTTTTCCAATAGAATCTTAAGTGTTTACAGATGACATTCAGCTGAATTTATCAATCTCCAACTCATTGATTCGGCAACAAGTGCATTAATCAGTTCCTCTCAAACACTCGAAGATCACAAATAGGCTTGTCTAGATGAGGTCGTAACAAGCACAGATCCCGTAATGACTCAGTCTGTAGCTCAGTCAGCATCCTCTATGCAATGTGAGTATAAAGCGCGAAGATGTCATAGTTGTCTCCTACAGATCTACACCATAGATCGAACAGCTTCTTCTGGCAAGTCTGAAGTGAATCCTAGTCAATATCACACGAGAAAGAGCTACCAGTGCCTATCCAAACTGATTAGATTTCTAACTTTCAGTACATTAAGATTGTATTTTACACGAAGACACTAAAGAAGTATGTATGAATTTTGACTCAATCACTATATTTTGTTTTTCGTACTCGTTTGTCATCAACAAAGGTATTTTTGGAAGACAAATACGATGTATTCGTGTGTGTTTGACTTAACACAACTGCGATAGAAACGTTAGTTCTCTGAATTATGTCAAGTCAAATGTTCGTTCAGCTTAAGGATTCAAGTGAAAAGTTTCCAAAAATTGTGTCAAGATTTTCAAAAGTTGTAAAAGTTATTTTTCAAAAGTGATTGAATCAGCTTATAATATATTCAAAGAAAAACAGGACAATCGCTATTTCCTAATGATTTTATAAAGCTTTAATCGATCCTAATCGATTTCCGCAGGTCTTGTTTTCTTGAATCTTCTTGAACATATAAGCATAATCGATTTGCCAATGATTCTTTTAATACATCAATCAGAACTGAAACTATGATTTCGTCCAAATCGATTAGTAATCGATTATAGGTGTTTTGTTCCAACAACGAGATCAAACCAATCGATTGCTCAGTCGATTTAAATAATTCACAGTCCTATCGATTTGCATGAGCTGAACCTTTCTGTATTTTAGAACTTGCTTCAATCGATTCGTCAATCGATGTGTTGGACTATGAATACGACTTTTTCATCAATCGAATTTCCAATCGATTGTGCTATCAAAAGTGCTCAGACATAAACGCAATCGATTGTGCTTGTTACAGAACCTCATCTATTTTACAAAACCTATTTGCCAATCGATTGATCAAGTTGTTCTGATGAATGATTAATCTGCAATTGATTGCCTAATCAATTGCTTCAAAGTTGGAGTTTAAGAAAACTAAATCAATTGAGTCCCAATCGATTTGTTGCATCACAGAACTTATCCTGATTTCTTAAAACTTGTCACAATTGATTGTTATTCGATTGATTCCATAACTGGTTGTTTTTTGTGATTTGCCAAATCGATTGCTCAATCGATTGTCCAATTGATTGGATTTTATCCCAGAACTCAGGTTTCACTAAAACCACTTTAACTTAATCGTTACCCAATCGATTGATGTAGTGAAAACCACTTGTTCTGAGCCAGACAATCGATTTATCAATCGATCATCAATGGCTTTTTTTGTTGATTGATTTATATTCATTGGCAAAGCTTTAAGAGCGAGATATAGTGATTAGTCTACTAAACTTATTACTATGACACCTAATAACACTATACATTTTGCATCCTTCTCAAGTGCATCCTCTAACTTTGGTTGATTCCTTGAGTTGCAAGCTATTGTTCCAAGTGTGTGTCTCTTCTTCTTGCTGAAATATTTCTCAATTCAAAACATTAGATCAATCAATATCATATGTATGTGTGTTTGGAATAAATCAAAACATGATCAGGGAAGCTCCATGACTTACACAAGATTGTTAAAACCCCTATTTGTACTAGAATAAGCCTCGGGAGGAAGAAAATGAACCCTAATATTAATCAATGAAACCAACACACAATTAGAGGTACAAGATGCGTTTGAACCCTAATTGGGACTACACCTACCCTTTGGAAGCGGCTAATAGGCTAAAAACCCTAATTGGACTAGAATAAGCCTGGGAAGACGATAATGACCTTATGTTAATTCAATGAAACAAATGAATTATTGGATGTGCAAGATTGGTTAAAAACCCTAATTGGACTAGAATAAGCCAAGGGAGGACAAATGACCTAAATGTTAATCCAATGGCACAAAACAACATACTGGATGCACAAGATAGGTTCAAACCCTAACTGGACAAGAATTAAGGCTAGGGGGACAAAAATAACCTAAAATGTTAATCCAATGACACAAATGAACTATTGAAAGCCAAGATTTTGTTAAAAACCGTAATTGGACACCAATACGCCGTAGGGAGGACGAAATGACTTAAATGTAATCCAATTACACCAACACACCTTATTGGATGAACAAGATTGGTTAAAAACCATTATTGGACAAGAATAAGCTATGGAGGACAAAAAATGACCTAAATGTTAATCCAATGACACATACATAACTATTACGAATTCGATGCATATCAGTCTTAACATAATCACTGAAAATGTGTTTAACGAATCGATTGGGAAACGATTGGCTTATATAGTTTCAAGATTTCAAGAAAACAAGACACACGATAATCGATTGGCAAATCGATTAGACTGATTTTATCATTAAGAAATCGATGGTAATTCGATTGATTAATATGTTTTCAGAAACTATTATAAACTGTCTTAATCATTCTTCAATAACAATCTATTAAACACTTTGAATATTCTTGATATACAAAAAGAACTCTCAATAACACTTGGTTAATACACTGAGATTACTTTTTCAATCATAGCAAAAGAGATTATCAACATCAATGAGATAGCTGGAAAAGTGATCTTGAAAGACAAGGTTTCTCATGAACAATCTTTGAATATCCAGAATTGTGAGAGAAGCCATATTGACCAAGATTTGAAGACTACTTTTTGTTCTTCCTTTAGTCTGTTTGTAATATTTTCTTTGAAACAAAACGAAGCGAAGAAAAGCCAGCTAGAAACTGGTGCTACTTTCTTGGGTGAAGAGTGTTCAACAAGAAAGAGTCGTACTTTGATTCTGTGTTAGATTGATGAGTATCTACAAGGATCAGAGGGTGATCAATAGGAAAGAGATCATTAAGATAGATAGGTTTCGGGGAGGAACTGGACAATCTGTAATTGATTCTTTTCTATTGGAGAAGGAATCTAAAATCCGTTTGATTGTCAGGACTGGATGTAGGTTGTCAAGTTGACAACTGAACCAATATAAATTCTTAGTGCAATCTTCTCTAACCCTTAACTCCTTTGATTTACTATATTGCTATATCTGTATATGTGATTAATATAGATGCATGTTAAACATATTCCTGTGATAAGTAATATTGTTTAATCTGTTAATTTGACTTGCATGCATCTTTGTTAACCTCATATCAATCTAATAAAACTTGCTAATCTTGTGTGCCACAATTTAAATTCCGCTGTGTGTATGAATTGATTTATTTCTTAAAGAAACTGATACATTCTGATATATTCCGATTATTACGAGGTCGTCATACCAACAATTGGCCTCAGAGCCTAACTTTTCGAGAGGTAACACTCATAAAAGCACTATGGCCTCAAACGATTGTTGTCTGGAGAAGGCGCATCGTTAGCAAGACCTCCAGCTTTCAACGGAACAGCTTATATGTACTGGAAGCACATGATGCTGATCTCCTGGAAGCCAGTGGCATAGACATCCTTGACGCTGTGAAAACGGTCATATATTCCCAAGATTGCAGGAACAAATGACACTCAATGATTCTCAAGCCTAGAGCCGACTGGTCAGACGATGACAAAAAAAGCTAGGTTATAATGCTAAGGCTAAGAACATTATAACATCTGCTCTTTGTGCAGAAGAATTCTTTAGAGTGTCAAACTGCAAGTCAGCAAAGTAAAATTGGACATTCTTCAAGAAACACATGAAGAACCACATATGTGAAGAGAGCTCGCGTAAACACACTTATGCACGAATATGAATTATTCAGCATGAAAAAGGACGAATCCATCAGCGAATCTGCAAACCAGATTCACACACATTGTGAATAATCTTCACGCATTGGGAAACAAGTGGACAACGAACGCAGATTGGAAAATTATAGGTGTCTAACCAGAGAATGGCAGCCAAAATAACAGCCATAGCAGAATCTAAAGATCTAGCAAAGATGACGACTGCAACTTTGTTTGGAAAACTAAGGGAACATGAAATGGAATTACATCGACTGGACGAATCAGAAATGGAAAGCCGCAAAAAGAAGGACAATCCTGAAGGTTCAAGCCAGCAATCGAAAACTGAATCAGATAGCTGCTCAGATCAATCCAGTAGTGAATCTGAAGAGCCGGAAATCGGGTTGCTTGTCAAGAAATTTAAGAAGTTTCTGAAGAAGAAAGACAACAAATTCTGAAAACCATCTAGCTCCAAGACTACTGACAACAAGACCATTACATGCTATGAATGTGGTAAAACTGGTCACATAAAGTCAGAATGCTTACAAATGCAAAACAAGAATAGAGCTACAAAATCAAAAGGCAAGGAACCAGTCACCAAAAACCAGAAAAGCTTATTATGCATGGAATGATAATGATGAATCCTCAGCCTCTTCTGATGAAGAAGAAGTCAATTGTGTCTCATGGCAAATACAGATTCAGAATCAGAAATGAGGTTAGTTCACAATCTAATCCAACATATGATGAGCTTCAAGAAGCTTTCAATGAACTGCATGATGATTATGTGAATTCCATAAAACAGTTGTTAAGCACAAAGAGAATGCTTGAACAAATGAAATATTGAACATAAAAGAAATTGAAAATTTATGTGAACAACTGAAAAAGGATTCACATGAAAAATCTGCAAAGTGCATTGAACTTGCAAATACTGTTGCATCATTAAAATCTGATTTATTTAAATTTTGCAAATAGTAAGATAAGTTGAATGTCATACTTAGCATCAAAGACATGTTCATGAGATATCTGGTTTAGGATATACACCAAATATGCATGTTAAAAGAAATAAAAACAGATCTGGTATTGGTTATATTGCAAACCAGAAATGTCAAACATGGTCAAAAATCTGCATTGCTAGAGTATGTATGACATCTTATAAACCAAATAAACATTCATCCTTTGATGGCAAATGTCATTCTGTTGCAGAAAGGGACAGTTGTCTCAATTGCCAATTTAAAAAATTAGTGCCAATCAAGGATGGAAGCTGTTTGATAGAAAAGAAATCTGTGTTTGACACTAACCAACCAGGACCCAATTTAAATTGGGATGACCTAAAACAAAATTCTGATTTTTGTATTGCAGGTGTGCTTTGACATCCACGAAACACTCATGGTATTAGATAGCGGATGCTCACCAGCACATGACTGGTGACAAATCCAAATTCCTGAACTTGACATTAAAGGAAGGAGGCTTTGTCAAATATGGTGATAACAACAGAGGAAAAATCATTGGAATTGGTGATGTAGGCATGAATCAACTGCAGTAACAAAACTGTGTATATGTTGAAGGATAAAGCACACTTACTGAGTATAAGACAGCTATGTGACAAAGGTTTTCAAGTAAGTTTTTCATCACAATCTTGCATTATTGAGCATAAAGATGACAAACACATCAAAGCTAATTGGGGACAGAAATTCAAACACATTTACATGTGTGGATTTCAATTCTGTACCTAGTGCAGTATGCTGCTGTTATCCAACTCAGATGAAACATGGCTTGGATAAAAGAATGCTCATATTACACATAAATCATTTGAATAAACTTGTCAGCAAACAGTTAGTCTTAGGTCTACCAAATTAGAAGTTCTCTAAGATAGACTGTGTGATGCATGTAGAAAGAAGTAAAACTGGTTAAGACTCTCATTCCTCTATAGATTTGGTTTAGAACACAAATAGAGTTTTACAACTAGTTCACATGACCTTTTTGGACCTGCCCAAGTTAAGAGTTTAGGTGGAAACCTGTATGGATATGTCTGGTTGATGATTATTTTAGATTCACATGGACTTACTTTTAGCTCATAAAAGTGATACATTCTCTGTTTCAAAAGTTTTGCTGCTTAGTACAAAATGAGAATGATTGAAAATTGTTTCAATAAAAAGTGAATCATGGAGGTGAATTCCAAAATGATCTTTTTCAAAAATTATTGTGAATCAAATGGAATCAACCACATCTATTCAGCTCCTAGGACTCCACAGCAGAATGGGGTAGTGGAGAGGAAAACTAGATCCCTAGAAGAGTTAGCTAGGACTATGCTTAAGGACTCCAACCTACCTAAGTACTATTTGGGCAGATGCAATTAGTACAGCTACCCATGTTGTGAATAGAGTTCTCATTAGGCCCCTGCTTAGAAAACACACCTTATGAGCTTTACAAGGGTAGAAAACCCAAAGCTGTCCTACTTTAGAATTTTTTGGTTGTAAATGCTTTGTTTTAAACAATGGCAAAGAACACCTAGGAAAGTTTGACCCTAAGGCAGATGAAGGTATCTTTTCTAGGATATTCCCAAACGGATAGTAAGGCCTATAGAATCTACAACAAAAAGAACAAAAACCATAGAAGAGTAGTTCATCTGTAAAGTTTGATGAATTCTTTTGCAGAAAACTTGAACAAAAACTCCTTCTAAGGTTATTGAAATTTTGGATGATGTTGTAGAATCTGAACCCACTAGAACAACCTATAGCTGACCCTCCAACTAGTGCAAGACCTGTAGAACCTATAGAAACCTGTGAGTTGCCTAAGGAATGGAAGTTCAACCGAAACCACCCTTTTAGACAACATTATAGGCGATATCTCTAAAGGTGTTGCAACTAGGAGAAGCCTTAGTCAGTTTTCCGTAACTTTACAGCCTTTGTATCTCAGATTGAACCTAAATAGACATTAAGGAAGCCCTTTTAGATAGTGAGTGGATACGTTGCTATGCAAGAGGAGTTAAACCAGTTTGAGAGAAACAGTAAGGTGTGGAACTTGGTACCTAGGCCAGAGGGTAAGTAATGTTATAGGAACCGTAGGTGGGTGTTCAGAAATAAGTTAGATGAGAATGGTGTGATAACTAGGAATAAAGCCAGATTAGTTGTAAAGGGTTATAGTCAAGAGGAGGGAATAGATTTGATGAGACTTATGCCCAGTAGCTAGACTAGAAGCCATAAGATTTCATTGGCTTTGCATGTATCATGGACTTCAATCTATATCAAATGGATGTGAAGAGTGCCTTTCTCAATGGAGACCTTCAAGAGGAAGTTTTTGTGAGTCAAACACCAGGTTTTGAAAATCCAGATTTTCCTAACCATGTGTATAAACTCTCAAAAGGCCCTCTATGGGTTGATAACAAGTCCAAGAGCTTGGTATTGAGAAACTCAGCACTTCCTCATTCAACAAATTTTTCAAGAGGAAATGTTGAATAGACACTCTTACAAAAACTACTGAAAATGACATCTTGCTGGTCCAAATTTATGTTGATGACATCATTATTTGGATCAACAAATGATAAACTTTGCAAAGAATTGAAATTAATGAAGGTAAATTGAATGTAATGATGGGTGAACTGTATATTTCTTGGATTTTCAAATTAACCAAAGCAAGCAAGGCATTTTCATTAGTCAATCCAAATATGTGTTCTGATTTGATAAAGAATTTAACTTTGATAAACTTAAGTCCATTGATACACCCATGAGTAAGGAAAATTCTCTTAGACCGAGATGAGAAGGGTAAGCCTGTAGATGTCACTAGATTTCGTGGTATGATTGGATCTCTGCTCTACCTTACAGCAAGCCGACCAGATATTATGTTCAGCGTTTGTATGTGTGCAAGGTATCAATCGAATCCGAAGGAATCTCACCTCAGTGCAGTAAAGAGAATTTTCAGATACTTGGTAGGTACTAAAAGTCTTGGTTTGTGGTATCCAAAAGGTTCAACATGTACTTTGGTTGGTTATTCAGACTCAGACTTTGCTGGTTGTAAACTTGACAGAAAGAGTACTTCAGGAACATGTCATTTGCTTGGTAATTCTCTAGTGTCTTGGTTCAGTAAGAAGCAAACAAGTATTGCATTGGTCTACTGCAGAAGCTGAATACATAGCAGCTGGGGAGCTGTTGTGCTCAAATCTTGTGGATGAAACAGCATTTAATGGACTTCAGTGTCGATTTTGGAACAGTGCCGATCATTTTTGTGTGATAACACAAGTGCTATCAGCATAACCAAGAGAACCTGTAATGCATTCAAGACAAAACACATTGAGGTAAGCATCAACTTCATAAGAGACCACTTTCAGGATGGAGTTATCAAACTTTGAGTATGTGAACAGCTACAGAACAATTAGCTGATATCTTCACAAAAGCATTGCCAAAAGAAAGTTTTTTGAACATAAGGATGAAACTAGGGATCATTGATCCTAGTGAAGTGTAATTTTTGGATGTTCTGGTACTTTTCAGTAATGTTTTCCAGTTACATCGATTTGGAAATCGATTACCAGCATGGTAAAAGGTTTATAAAATCGATTTGGGAATCGATTACGTTAGCCCAGGATTCAACATGTGTTATATGTTTCAAACCCAATGCATATGTTCTTTAACATAGGGGGAGAAATTGTTTCTACCTTTTTGACTTAAGTGACAAAGGGGGAGAAATATTATAACTTGACAGTTGCATTGTTGATGTTTGTCTGCATGTTGTTATTACTTTGATACTTATGATATAGTTTTGCTCTGTTACTTAATAACAAGTAATAATGTTGTTTATAATACACTTATGCTTGGTGTTTTGAATGCTCAAGTTACAATTGTATGAATTGTCAATTATGCCAAAAAGGGGGGAGATTGTTGGATTTTGATCCTTTGATCCTAATTTTGACATAATTAATAATTCAACAATGTTCATACAATACATGATAAATCTAATATTTGAATTGAGCAAGATTTCAGGAACAACAATCAAATCCTACACACTTGGAACATGTTGCTTGAAACACAAGAAATCAACAAAAGATGACTTTTGACTAAAGCAAATCGATTGGGAAATCGATTTCGTAACAAAGGTGTAAGGAAACACAACTGTTTGTGTTGGTATAATCGATTGGGCAATCGACTGACTGAATTAGAAATTGAAAATGCACAAGTCAGTGGCACCCCAGTTTTGAGGGTAATCGATTGACAAATCGATTATACAATTCACAAAGTAAAACCTGATTGAAATAAATCGATTGGAAATCGATTGGATAAGTCACAGTGGAAACCCAGTTTTAAGGGTAATCGATTGGCAATCGATTACTTAAAATCACTTGAAAAATAACTTTTCCTGTGACATACAAATCGATTGGACAATCTATGTTGTAATATTTCAATCAAGTTAAATTTGGTCGAAATCGATTGGAAAATCGATTGAACCAAATCCCAGGTAAGAACGTTTTCAGACAAATACATACAAATCGATTGGCACGTCGATTAGTATCATAATAGCTGAGTCACTTACTTAAACTCAATCGATTGGCCAATCGATTGATGAATGTGTTTTTTAGAAACTATATAACTGTCTTCAATATGTCTTTCAATAAGATGAATGATAATAACAATGATATCAATCTGAAAATATACATTGAATATTCTTGATACACAATAACACTTGGTTATGGATTTCTTTTTCAGATCAATATTGAAAAAGAGGATTACATCAACAATCAAAAAGATAGCTGCTAAACAATCAAAAAGATGAGACTTGAAAAGACAAGGATTCTCAAAAACAAATCTTTGATATCCAGAATTATGAGAAGCCATTTTGACCAAGATTGAAACTACTTTTTGTTCTTTCTGTATTCTGTTTGTAATAATTCTTGAAACAAAAACAAGGCGAGAAAATCCAGCTAGAAACTGGTGACTACTTTCTTGGTGAGAGTGCTCAACAAGAAAGAGTTGTACTTTGATTCTGTGATAGGTTGTTGAGTATCTACAAGGTTCAGAGGGTGATCAATAGGAAAGATATCATTAAGATAGATATAGGTTTCGGGGAGGAACTGGACAATCTGTAATTGATTCTTTCTATTGGAGAGGAAAACTGAAATCCGTTTGGATTTGCAGGACTGGATGTAGGTTGTCAAGTGGACAACTGAACCAGTATAAATCCTTGTGCAATCTTCTCTAACCCTTATCTCCTTTGATTTACTATCTTGATATATCTGTATATGTGATTAAAATTAGATGCATGTTAAACATATTCTGTTATAAGTAATATTGTTTTAATCTGATAATTTGACTTGTATGCATCTTGATTAATCTCATATCAATCTAATAAAACTTGCTAATCTTGTATGCCACATTTAATTTCCGCTGTGTGTATGAAATTGATTTAATTTCATAAAGAACTGATACTTCTGATATATTCCGCTTATTACGAGGTCATATATACCAACAATTGGCCTCAGAGCCTAACTTTTCGAGAGGTAATACTCATAAAAGCACTATGGCCTCAAACGATTTTCTGGGAGAAGGCGCATCGTTAGCAGACCTCCAGCTTTCAACGGAACAACTTATATGTACTGGAAGCACCGGATGCTAATCTTCTTGGAAGCCAGTGGCATAGACATCCTTGACGCTGTTGAAAATGGTCCATATATTCCCAAGATTGCAGGAACGAATGACTCAATTATTCTCAAAGCCTAGAGCCGACTGGTCAGATGATGACAAGAAAAAGGTAGGTTATAATGCAAAGGCTAAGAACATTATAACATCTGCTCTTTGTGCAGAAGAATTTTTTAGAGTGTCAAACTGCAAGTCAGCAAAAAGAAATGTGGGACATTCTTCAAGAAACACATGAAGGAACCACTGACGTGAAGAGAGCTCGCGTAAACACACTGATGCACGAATATGAATTATTCAGCATGAAAAGGGACGAATCCATCAGTGATCTGCAAACCAGATTCACACACATTGTGAATAATCTTCATGCATTGGGAAAGCAAATGGATAACGAACAGCAGATTGGAAAATAATGAGATGTCTAACCAGAGAATGACAGCCAAAGATAACAGCCATAGCAGAATCTAAAGATCTAGCTAAGATGACGACTGCAACTTTGTTTGGTAAACTAAGAGAACACGAAATGGAATTACATCGACTGGACGAATCAGAGATGGAAAGCCGCAAAAAGAAAGGACTATCCCTGAAGGTTCAAGCCCAGCAATTGAAAACTGAATCAGATAGCTGCTCAGATCAATCCAGTAGTGAATCTGAAGAGCCGGAAATCGGTTGCTTGTCAAGAAATTCAAGAAGTTTCTGAAGAAGAAAGACAGCAAGTTCAGAAAACCATCTAGCTCCAAGACTACTGCAACAAGACCATTACATGCTATGAATGTGGAAAAACTGGTCACATAAAGTCAGAATGCTACAAATTGCAAAACAAAGATAGAGCTACAAAATCAAAAGGCAAGGAACCAGTCACCAAAACCAGAAAAGCTTATATTGCATGGGAATGATAACGATGAATCCTCTGCATCTTCTGATGAAGAAGAAGTCAACTTGTGTCTCATGGCAGATACAAATTCAGAATCAGAAAATGAGGTTAGTTCACAATCTAATCCAACATATGATGAGCTACAAGAAGCTTTCAATGAACTGCATGATGACTATGTGAAAATCCATAAAACAGTTGTTAAGCACAAAGAAATGCTTGAACAAATGAATGTTGAGCATAAAGAAATTGAAAATTTATGTGAACAACTGAAAAAGGATTCACAAGAAAAATCTGCAAAGTGCATTGAACTTGAAAATACTGTTGCATCATTAAAATCTGATTTATTAAATTTGCAAATAGTAAAGATAAGCTAAATGTCATACTTAGCAATCAAAGACATGTTCATGAAAAATCTGGTTTAGGATATACATCAAATATGCATGTCAAAAGAAAAAATAAAAACAGATCTGGTATTGGTTATATGCAAACCAGAAATGTCAAACATGGTCAAAATCTTCTATTACTAAGAGTATGTATGACATCTTTACTAAACCAAATAAATATTCATCCTTTGATGGCAAATGTCATTTCTGTTGCAGAAAGGGCATTTTGTGTCTAATTGCAAATTTAAAAAATTAGCCAATCAAGGATGGAAGCTAGTTTGGGATAGAAAAGAATCTGTGTTTGACACTAACCAACCAGGACCCAATTTTAATTGGGGACCTAAAACAAAATTCTGATTTTGTATTGCAGGTGTGACTTGACATCCACGAAACACTCATGGTATCTAGATAGCGGATGCTCAAAGCACATGACTGGTGACAAATCCAAATTCCTGAACTTGACATAAAGGAAGGAGGCTTTGTTAAATATGGTGATAACAACAGAGGAAAGATCATTGGAATTGGTGATGTAGGCGATGAATCAACTGCAGTAATCAAAAATGTGCTATATGTTGAAGGATTAAAGCACCACTTACTGAGTATAAGCCAGCTATGTGACAAAGGTTTTCAAGTAAGTTTTTCATCACAATCTTGCATTATTGAGCATAAAGATGACAAACACATAAAGCTAATTGGGGACAGAATCAACAACATTTACATGTTGGATTTCAATTCTGTACCTAGTGCTGCATCTGCTTGTTAATCCAACTCAGATGAAACATGGCTTTGGCATAAAAGAATTGCTCATATACACA
>PGWS01027465.1:0-15685 GCA_002896235.1 Cicer reticulatum | reverse complement strand
TGGAATAATGAGAGATCATACCTGAGGTGGATCCCCTATTTTATAAGTTGTTGTACTCATATCTATTTACAGCAGTTGCTATGATTATTGAGGGGTTGTTGATTATCAACCGTGAGATTTTTATTCTTCATGATGTTAACTGCATGTCGGAGATAAATGCTATGCCTTATTTGGTTTGACTACATTCCACAATACTTGGGTCTGGGCCTGCCTGTGCTCTAGAATTTTTCCTTAAGAACGTGAATTTCGAGGGATGATGTGTAGGGCAATTGATGCACTATGTCATTTTTTTTATGCCCGATGTTATTTACGTTAGATCCTTTACTCAGGTTGGACCTCACTGTTGGACCTGTTTGCTCCGATTATATTGAATTTCCTTGGTTGCCGGATCCATAACCATATTTGGATGGGGCTTCTCAAACAGTACCATTACAATAACTTAAAGAATCAAAGTGATAAATTTTTGTAATTTAAGGACCAAATGAAACAAATAAATTTAAGGAACCAAAGACATAAAACATATGTAACTTAAAGAACTAAAATGAAATAAAAAAATTTAAACGATCAAATGAAACTTAGAAATAACTGTAAAACCAAAATATAATTTTATTAATATTTTAGTGGTAATTTTTTGGATTTTTTTTCTATAATATATTTTTTTTAAATTTACAAAACCCTATTTTGAATTTTTTTTTCTTCAAAATATTATACTTTTAAACTTTCACTCGTTCACATATCCGTGTGAAAAAAAGACTCATACTAATAGTTGGTAGCATCTTTGAGATGCAATCTAATATATATATATGAAAGTGTTAGATCTTAACTATACAACCATATATGAATAATAATGATTAAAAGTTATTTATGTGACACATAATCACTTAAAAAATCACATAACTTTTTTTTTTAATATTGACCATTCATGTACGATTATGTAGTTGAGATTTAACCTTCTCACAATTTCCATGAAAACTTCATCTCATTTATATATGTTGACTAGATATATATATATATATATTAATATATATATATATATATATATATATTTCATTTAATATTAAAAATAATTAAAATGAAATTTATAAAAATATTAAATGTTAATTAATCATAATGTAAAAGATATTCAAATGAATAAAAAATTACAAATTATAGAGACAGAATATTGTTGCACATTTTATATTTTGACATTCCATTCAATTTTTAATACGAGTATTATTTTAAGAACATTTTAATCTTTGCCTTATATTGTATTCATATAAAAGTCACTTAATTACACCATATTCTACATTATTAAAACGACTAAACAAAGAAAATATAATAAAAAAATATGTGAATAATTTTTCACCAAATAAATGTATTATAATATTTAAGTGCATTAAAAAAGTGAATAGACGAGCAAGAGAGTTCCAATCGGCCATCACACAATGATAATCTATTTTAACATTTTAATAGACTATAGATAAAAATATAAAATATCTATGAGCATAACTAACAAAGCAAAAATAACTATGAATAAATTAGGATTATGCGAAGAAATTATTGACAATTAGTTGTATATATAAAATAATTAATTGACTCGATTTTGAATATGGAATTTCTTAAACAGGTTTGAAAATATGAATGAGATAAGTTATGTGATTCATTCAATATTGTTTAATTGTATAGATTATTTAATCATAATCTAAATTATTATTTTAATATTCCCGACAATTCCGCTATAATTTTTTTTTATTAATTTTAAATTATTTTTAATATTATATAATAATTAATACTTTTTATTATTATTTATTAAATTTTATTTTTTTAATTATTTAATAAAAAAAGATACGATCAATTACTAACCCATTTTTTTCTTCGTGGTGACATCCTGATACATAATAAAAATCCATAGATATAATTTTTTTTATAAGCAGAATATTTTGAAGTCTTTTTATTTAAAAAAAGGATATTATAGAAAAAATCGTTGTTTGTTTTCAAAAGAACTATCACTTTGAGGTTTGAACTGTGAAGAGAGTGCGCGCTGAACGGAGTATAATCCTGGAACCTAAAACTCTGTAAGTGAATCATTCATCTCTATCTCTAACAACTCATTACAAATGCACCATTTTCTGATTACTAGATTCACTCATAGAACCCTAAATTCAAGTGTTCTTTCCACAATGCTTTTTCTCTTTCTTCAATTATCGTTATTTCTCTGTTTCCAACCACAAATCACCATCATAAAGATGAAAACTTTACATTATCAAGCTTCGTAAAATCATGTGGTTGTCCCCTGAAGCCAACCCAAAACTCTCAAAAGGTTACAAATCAAAAACCCAAATTCCCCAAATGCTGTTAATTCAAACTTCTCAAAAACCTATGGCTTCTCTGATTCCCAATTACGTAGCGTTGTTAAAGAACACCCTTTCTTCTTTTATCAAATCCGAAAAGACCCTTTTGCCCAAACTCAAATTTTTGATTCCATGGGGTTATCCACTGATCTCCCCAAAATCTTAATTGGTAACTGTGCCTTTTGTCAGACAAGCTTGAAGAATAACCTAATCCCTCGTTATGAATTACGCGGAGCCTAGTTCGCAACGATGATGAGGTTGTTTCGGTTATGAAGCATTGTCAAGGAACTTTTACAATAATTCTATGTTAAATGATTCTATATCCAAATCTTGAGGTTTTGAGAAAGCTTGGTCTACCTCAAAGTTCAATTTCACTTTTGGTATCCAATTTTCCGAATGTAGCATTCGGCAACCATTCGAAATTCGAGCTTGAGTCTGTAAAAATACAGTGAAGAAAAATGGGTTTGATCCTTTTGAAGACGTATTTTGTTTGGCACTTCAAGTAATTGCAAAGATGGACAAAGAAAATGGGGAATCAAAATTGAAGCTTTTCGAGAAGTTTGGTTGGTCGAGAGATATATGTTCTTTCGGCATTCCAAAAGGCATCCTCAGTATATAATGATTTCTGAAAGAAGATTGTGAAAACAATGAACTTCTTGGTGAATGACATGGGCCTTGTTCCAGAAGAAATTGCTAGGTGCCCTGGGATTCTGAACCCGCAACCTCGAGAAAACAATTGTCCTAGATGTGCAGTTGTAAGATTTTGAAGTCAAAGGGTTTGATAAAGAGTAGTTTGTTCATTAGTAGCTTTATTTTGATAACTGAGAAAATATTTATGGACAGATATATGATTTCCATTCAGAATGATTTGCCTATGTTATTGGATGCATATAAAGGTCAGAAGTCAAATTGATTATTGGGATATACTCTACACTTTTAACATATTTGTTAGCTGTACTTTATTGCAGAATTTGACTATTCATTTTTATGATTTTTCAATTTTGGCTTACTGGTTTATGTTTCTGGTTTTTAGCACTGAATCATTAACTTGTTACACCATTCACTGGCTTATGGACTATCTTCAATTACACACTTGTGTTTTTGTTGTTGTTTCATTTGGATTTGAACTTCCCTAGATACTCAATTTTTATCAGTTAGACTGTCATCACACCAATTGAATTAGTTAATTTGTAACAAAGGTGTTTTTTCCCTTTTGCTATTCCTATTCATTTGATAAGCAAATCTTTCTTTTATGAGGATATCGATGTATATTATACTAAAGAAATTGAGAGTATAATAACCAAGGTTTTAAAAAACGTCCGCTACCGAGAAAATGGTTGCGACAAAAAGGTTTAAGTAGCAGACGCCACCATTATTATCCGTTTTAACGAAGTGAAGAAAAATCATGAAAAACGCCCATGACTAAATGCCATTTGTGAAAAACAAATTCGAGAATCCCATTTTTTAGTCTCAGATGGATAAAAACACATTTCAAAGTAGATCTAAACACTACCTTACCTTCATTAGTTCTGAGTTTCTCTTATCTCTCAACTAGTATTATATATTATATGATAGTAGAAATAATTTAAATTAGGTTGTGTGCAATGTTGTGATTAATTTTACACTGTAAACAACTGCAACTCGTAACATGTCATCCGCAATAGCCGAACTTTTGATTCCTATCTATTATATGTTTTGGAGTACTATAACACATGGTATGTACTGTTTGTTCTGATTCTGCTATAAATATATTTGAGCAGACAATTAGTGTTATGCACTTTTTATGATACCCATGACATATTTAAGTTGTAATTATAGTATATAAGGAATTGATCATCCTCTGGAAATCTAAGTACACTTTTGGTCTTTACGTCAACTATTTTAAATGCATTTTATTTGGATCAAATTGGACGAGAGTGGTAATTTTAGGGATCAAATTAATTAGTTTATTGGAAGCTGATGACATCAGTGATGGTAACACTACAAGGTCATCTTTTTGCAATACAGAGGATTGATGATATCAAAAGAGATAGAGAATGTGTGAAGCTATAAAATCTGCAAAATATAAGGACTGATTTATAATTTATTCATCACTAATTTTAGAATACATTTTAATGTTTCTTTCATAGGCTATTTAGCAACATGTTTGCGCTTTTGGTATTTCCATTCAGGGTTTTGTTTTGGTGGATTTTAATCCCTCCTTTCATTTATGAGAAGTTTTTCATAAATAAAAATCATCTTTTCAAATTTTAGATTTTCCTGATGCACAAATGTTCTAGATTGGTGCATTTTTCACAAAACTATTATGTAAATTTGATGATCCAACCCAATCAATAAATTTAAGGAGAATGCTAAGTGCTATGTGTTTGCTCCTAATTTTTGCACTATTTTAAAATTGTTAGTTAACTATTGAAAATGTGAACTGATAATAGCCATTTCATGGTTGACAAGGAACAACATCAGAAAACCTTCTATTGGCATTGTTTGGACTGTCTTGTCCTTGTTGTCATTTAGGGAAGGGTTGGTTGGTGGCTACTGAGAAGTTGTTACTTCTACTTAAAATATTTGAGGTATATAAAACATGCGGGGGTTGGTTGGTGGCTACTGAGACATAGTGGGTTGGTTGAAGGCAACATAACTTGAGAATTTTAAGAATTCTGCATAAATTGCAGTATATACTGCTGAAAATTTTATTGGATTCATTTGACACAAAGTCATGTAATTTTGAAGTACAAGATGAAAAATTGAGTAAAAGTTGTTGTCAAAAATAAAATGATTTATATATGATATGTGTACGAAGGAAGTGATTTTTACATATGATAGACATATTGTTTTAATGATATTGATTAAAATTGTTTTTAAATGTGTAATCACAAAATAGCTTAAAATGTTAATTCTACTTTTTCTTCATAGTAAATTTTGCAAATTGTTACGTGACAATAAAAGAAATAGAACATTGATTCATTGAAAAAACAAAGCACAAAAGTCAAATCCTCTTATTTTTCCATATGCATGAAACTCTGGTTGTCACAGTAGAGAATTGGTTGCTTGATACAATAAAGACTCGAAAGCTTTAAGTTTTCCAGAAACGGTAAATTGCATGTTCAACAACGTTTGCAAATATCATTACATCTTAATTGACTCTTAAAATGATGTAATGAATAATCTCAAAGTGTTTGTTTTCACCAAACCGTTGAAAAGTTTAATTTTGCGCACTGGATTATAAAGCAAAAAATGGTTTTTATGCAGTCCCAAAGAAAGGCTAATAATGAAATGAATTCTAAGATTATGAAAACAACTCAACTGCAGAACACTACGATAAACATGCATCTCCTTGTATATTCTTCAACCTTGAATTTGGATTTCATGGAGTTGATTGCACTATAGTCAAACGATCCAAACTTGAAATATAAAAAATTCGATCAAGATCAAACGATCCATATGTGTCACATTGTATTCGGAGGCAACTGACTACAACCGATCTCGATCCGTATGATACATTGTCATTCTATGAAATCTTATTAACATAAAGTAAACTATCAGTGCCAATCAGAACACTCAAATTTTGCGTCTGCACATAACAAACTTCAAAATTTGCCTCCTCTAATGTGAACAATTCACTTTAGAGAATAAAGTAAGTGATGTCAATCATTGATTATCAAATGAACGATTATGATTTTATACACATGCATGACCAATCATACATAGTTATAATATCAACTATTGATCCACTCAATTCACCAACTTCTGACTTTAAATGAATCAAATCCCAAACCTCCATGAATGAATTTTAATTTTAGAAACCTAACTCCATCAAAACAACCGAAATCATGCACTAGAGTAAGAATATGACCTAATTGCACATCAGTGTAAACATGGAACCATCCTCTTGCTTGATTTAATCAGAAATCAATCCATATAAAACTTTTTCCACTTTCCATTTCATTAATATTCTTACCAAGACTATACAATGCATCTCAAAACGGTTCTTGTATGTACAAAATTATGTGTAAAAAGGATTATCGAGTTAATATTTGTCCATATGAAGACAAAAGGAGAACAACAAGGGTATCCATTGAATTTACCTTAAGCAAGTGATTAAGCTCAAGTGATTAATGAGCTTCAGTTAAGAACGAATTATTTGAGAGAACTCGAGTTCGAATTTTAACTAGAATAATTCTTAGCCAGACTTTACTTACCTCCGGATCGAACTTTGAGTTAATAGAACTTAATTCCCTTAATAACCAAATGGGCACACAAAAGGAGATCACAAAACTTCCCATCTTTGCTTGTATAGTAAAAGCTACTAAATCCCTGATCCCATTTTTCGTAAATATCTTCATCGAATACACATTGAAGTACACTTACAATTACAGACACCGACATATATCAATTATATTCAATTAATTTTCTCAAATTATTATCGACATCAACATATCAAGTCTATGTCGTGTCTGGTGTGCGTGTTAGTATCCATACTTCATAATCGAGGTGTTAAAAAAAAATCAAAAACTAAACTCATTAATAAAAATTGAAAATCAAATTGCTTTTACAACAACAATTTAAGAACCGAACTGGTTTTTAAGAACCAAAACTAAATTGTTCTAAACCAAAATCAATTTTATTCTCCAAAGATCTCTCTCCATCTCTCTTCAGGTCCCTCCCTCCTTCTGTCGTATGGGACATGATATAAAATGAAATACAATGTCAATTAGTCCAAAATATGTGAAAAATATATAATTACAAGCAAAAGCCATAAGGTAATTAACGACGATATATAGATTGTAATAATTAAAATCACAAGTCAGAATGTAATTAAACATCATCTTACATTGTGAATATATGTTTCAAGCTTGAAAGTACATAAAACATTCCTTAATTTGAACGTCTTAATAATATAGATTCTCATCAAAGATAAGCTACTTTGTCAACATCTCATAAAAAGAAAAAATATCTTAAATATTTTTCACTAATTGTGTTTTTTAATTTAAAATCACGAAACTTAACTTCCATGACATAATGCATTCAAGAAATTTATGAGAACAGAGAAGTAGAGACTTTAAATGTTTGGATTTTGATGAGAACAAATAACTATTTATGCACAATACGCTGAAAACTAGAATTCGACAAAAAGCTCAATTTTGCAAGTTTTGACAAAAATTGGTTAAAAACCAAATTTCCATCCAAAACTGGTTTTTAAAACCAGGACTTAATTAAAAAAAAAATCAGTTTTTAAAACTAGATTTCTAAGTTGAACTTATTTTTAAAAACAATTTGGTACAATTTATATAAAAGTAGTTCAGTTCAATTCAATTCGTATTATAACAATTCAATTCGTTTCAAATAAAAGCACTTAGCTAAAAAAAGTTTAGTTTGAAGTTTTATTTGTAGAACCAGTTCACTAGTTTAAAAACCAGTTCCCTGATTTTAAAAACCAGTTCGATTCAATTCAGATTGAAGCAGGACCAGTGTGGTTTGATTCTTAATAATTGGAAATCAGTTCGATTTAGTTTGAATTCAATTTTAGTTCTGAACCAAATTTTGCACACCCCTAGATCATAGAACATTACTTCCCCAGCTGTCTAGTTACTCTCCCAAAATAATCTCATAGTTATTATGAAGACTTATAGCGGTAGACAATTATCTCAATAATAGTCCAATAATGGTATACAATAACAAGTACAGTTACAATTTCAAGTTCAAAAGGGTTATAATTATCATAAGCTGAAAAAAATCATTTATTAAGAATGGTACAGGTAGCAATAACTAAATACAATTTAGATTCAATTATAATTAACATTGGTTATTTTTGAATTCTGCATCCACCTAGAGAAAAACAATTATTTAAAGCAAGAATGAAACAATCAAAACAAAATTTATCAAAGTTACACAAGGCCTACAAAACATAGGCACTCTTCTTTAAGTTCTGTGGTATCAACAAAAATAATTTGTCAAAAATGCAGAACTGCAAAATGTTGACAGAAAAAAACTGAAAGCCAATGAAACTTGAAGTTCAATTCAGCATTGAATAGAAACGTTGCAAGCTAGGACAATAGTCTGCAAAAATCATTAGATTCTGATGATTGAATAGAAACGTTGCAAGCTAGGACAATAGTCTGCAAAAACCATTAGATTCTGATGATTGATAAAACTTTTGTATACATCCTGCAGCAGAAGCATATATCTCGCTGAAAATTGATGACAAAATCAGTTCAAAAACTTTTACACAATGTAGCTTAGACCATTTGATTTGCAGATTTTAACTATCTTCTCCAAGTTGTAGGATAGAATATGAGGACATTCATCAATATATTTTGCTGGAAACTTGTTTCTTGTTAAATAATCTCCTCTACCAACACTTATAAAACTGCAAAAACTTGCTAAATGCTTGAAGATAGCTAGTGAGTGGTTTAAGTAACATATTAATGGCTCAATTCTATAAACCAGTAACACAAACCATTAAGGTATAAATGAAAATCATGAAAAATGAATAATAGTCAGCTTCTGAAATAAAGTAAAACCAATTAAAAGCTTCAAAGTTTAGAGTATACCCAGATGATTAATCTAACTTGTGACCATTATATGCATCCATTAACAGAGCTGCATCTTTTTGAAATCGGGTGACGAATCTCCCCAAAAACTTTTTCTCGCTAATTGAAATAATGCTAGTTATGCTATAATCTTTCTTTATCAAACCCTTTGACTTCAAAATCTTAACAACTGCACATCTAGGACAAATGTTTTCTCGAAGTTGCGGTTCAGAATCGCGGGGCTTTTAGCAATGTCTTCTTGGGTAAAACCCATATCCTTCACCAAGAAGCTCATTGTTTTCATAACCTTTTTTTTCTGAAATCATCATACACTGAGGATATTTTCGGAAAGCCAAACGACATAAGTCTCTCGACCAACCCCACCTCTCGAAAATCTTAAAGTCTCGACTCCCAAATTTCTTTGTCCATCTTTGCAATTACTTGAACTGCCAAAACAAAATTCGACTTCGAAGGATCAAACCCGATTTCTTTCACTATATTAACAGCCTCAACAAATTTACTATGCTGGCAAATGCTACACTCGGAAAATTTGATACCAAAAGGGAAATGCAACCTTGAGGCACACCAAGTTGCCTCAAAACCTCAATGTTTTGAACTGCATCATTTACAACCCAAACAGAATGAACGTTCCATGAACCATGCTTCAAAGTTGAAACTACCTCTTCATCATTCCGAACTAGGCTCCGAATAATCTCATAACGAGGGATAAGGGTTTTCTCCAAGCTTTTTGACAAAAAGTTAGTGTTCCCAATGAGGATTTTGGGGAGATCAGTGGTAGAAACCCCAATGGAATGAAAAAACTTGAGTTTGGGCAAAAGGGTCTTTTCAGGATCTGATAAAAGAACCAAAGGGTGTTTTTTGACATAACTACATAACTGTGAATCAGAGAAGCCATAGGTTTTGAGAAGTTGAATAACAGCATTAGGGGAATTAGGGTTTTGATTTGTAACCTTTTGGAGAGTTTTAGGGCTGTTTCTGGTGATAACCTACACGAATTTACGAGGGTTGATAACGTAAAGGTTTCATCTTTATGATGGTGATTTGTGTTAGCAACAGAGAAAGAACGATGAATGAATAAAAGAGAAAAAGCATTGTGGGAAAAGAATAATAGAACGAAGGGTTCTATGAGTGAATCTAGTAAACAAAAATCGGTGCATTTGTAATAAGTATTGAACAGTAGTAGTAAATGTAGTAAGAGTGAAGAGAGATTGAGTCACCTAGTTTATATTTGAAGGATTGAATCATGAAACAGCACCATCGGAATGAACGAGTGTGTTTTGGGCGAAACCACGAATGAATGAATAAATATTCAAAATGTTTCCGACTTTTAGTCCTTTGTAATTTCGAATAGTTTTGATGATATTATCAAAGTTAATTAGACTAGTTTCACTCTATTAATAAAATTAAGACTTAATTTCAGTTTTTATTCTTATATTTTTAGTTGAATTGCAAATGTAGTCTCTCTATTTTAATTTTTTCAATTTTGGATCCCAAACAGAATTTGGTACAAAATTTGATGAAATTTCATTTTGTAAGCTGCACCACAACCATTTATGATCATACATTTCAGTTACAATTGTTGCACTACGAAGATTTTGAGGTATGTATTGACTTAAATAAACCCAAAAAAAAAATAAACTTTATCAAATTTTTAGACCAAAATTTGTTTTATGAAACTAAACTGCAATTAAGCCTAAAATTAATTTCGTTGGTTTGACACGCTAAATGTCACTTAAGGGAAAATATTGAAGATTATTTTAAACAATTTAAATAAATAATTGATTTTGTTTCTTCTTCGTCGCACTTTTCGTTAATTCCTTTCATATTATCTTCATTTCGGTTTGTCATCTAAAATCGTATTCAACTATTTGAATCACTACAACTCATTATTCATTTTATAATTATAACTTTCACATTGGATGAATATTTTAGGTCATTTTCATCCTCCCTAGGTTTATTCTAGTCCAATCAGGGTTTTTAACCAATCTTGTGCATCCAATAGGTGTGTTTATGTCATTGGATGAACATTTAGATCATTTTCGTCCTTCCTAGACTTATTCTTGTCAAAATTAGGGTTTTTAACCAATCTTGTGGATCCAAGTGTTTGTGTCATTGGATGAACATTTAAGTCATTTTCGTCCTTCCTAGACTTAATCTTGTCCAACTAGGGTTTTTAACCAATCTTGGCAATCCAATAGGTGTGTTTGTGTCATTGGATGACCATTTAGGTCATTTTCGTCCTCCCTAGGCTTATTCTTGTCTTATTTTATTTTAAGAGACAAGAGTGTTGCATTAGTTTTACTCTTTTTTTTAGCCTCTATTACGGTGTTTCTTCTTTTGATCACAATTGTATTTGTTCAGTATTTCTCTGTTACATGTCTCCTCTCCTATCTTTGAGTAAATTGGAGTATTGATTTGAGTGTTTTGAATTTTTAAATCACCAATAAATAACAACCCACATTTGAAACTAACTCTTGCTACACTTGAGTGGTACATAATCAAATAACACATTGCATAGTTGTTGCTCTAACATGCTTTGCAACATAGATCAGGGTAGCTGATAACAATTATATTGTATAGTTAAAAATATAGTTAACATAAAAAAATAGAATGAAGAAGTAAAATAAAAAGCCTACTTGATAGCTAAGTCTTGTTTCAAATTAGGCATCATATTCACTACGAACCATTATTCTCTTTAGTTTTGCATTTCTTTAGTTTTTTTCTAGCCTCCCATTTTTAATGTTTCATCATATGTGCAATATTCCTGCATGTCAGGCTTCCTTGAGTGTTTAAGGTACTAAAATCTAGACTTAGTTTGAAAAAACTAGCACATAAGAGATTGAGGTGACCCATATACGATGACTACATTTCCTACAAAGTACATGCATAATGGAAGTGATTGAGAAATTGAGGAAACAAGTTTGGCTTCGTGTGGAGCTAGTGCAAATTATAATTGTGTGTGAGTTTGGTTTTCATTGATACCAAGGGTATAATTGTTGTAACCTATGTATAATATTTATTTTGTGAGTTGGTCATATTAGGTGCACATGACACTGTAAAAGTTGTGACATTGGTATGTCTTGTGCCAATTGTTATATTTTATGGATTTAATTCATATATATTGTTGGTAGAAAAAAAATTTAGATTATTATTCAATCACAATTATTAGAGATGTTTGACTTTTATCATAACTGTCTTTAAAGTTATGTCTATGAATTGTTATGATAGACTGACAGTATAAAACTTTTTATATCGACAATGCATGACAATTAAACTCATATTTTAATAATGTTACATTTTTTTTCATCTGATTCAAATAAATGTGGCATTAAACTTCAACTTCTTACATCACTTGAGCTCATTATTTATTTACGTTTATGCAAACAAAACAATAGCATGACATTTATGGTTGTGTTATCCCTCAACACTAATAAGAGCGAAGATGGCAAACAAAAGAGTGTGATAAATAAGAAATAAAGTTAAAATAGAAACAAAGACATATATGTCTATACCAAGTGTTGACAATTATTTTCATTGTTTCAAAATAGTCTTTAATATTTCGTTTATGTAGTACTTAACGTGACAAATCAATAAAGTTAATTCTCTTAATTGATCGAGACTCATGGAGATTAAGTTGATTAGCGTTGGAGAATATCATGACCTTATTTTGGAATTATGATAAAGCAAAGGACTAAATTGAACAAATATCAAAAGTCAGGAACAATTTTGAGTATATGTACTTAGAAGAGAAGTTAAATAAAAAATTTATAATGTTTGAAATATGAATGAAATATAAAAAAAGAAAATAGTCAAATTTATTTTTACATATGATTGGATTAATAGAAAAATAATAAATGATGAACGAATTTTTCTCTTTATAATTATAATTTAAATATTATTACACATATCTTTTGGAGTAAATGTGGCACCCTGAACCGATTATTTTAATAAATATTATTTAATTTTTATTTTGACAGTGGTGCTATTGTGGTTAATGCGAATAGTTGTTACTTGTTTGTAAGCTTCAAGTCAGACACTACTCGACATCAAATATGTAATGCATTTTTAAATATAGATTAGTAATTATATAATTATTATTGTTATATGGTTTTAAAGTTTTTAGACTTGATATTTTATTTTAGAATGTAGATTAATATATTATTTTTAAAATTGAGTATAATATTATTTTTAAACTTTAATATTAGTAAGATTTGTTAACAAATTACTAGTAAAATATTTAATTTGTAAAAAATTATAATCAAATTAAAATGTAGTTATTTTTTAATTGTTGATGAAGTGCTATTTTTTTGTTATAGTTATTATTTGTATTATGATTTATTATGTTAGTAAAATATAATTTTATTAAGAAATTGTAATTTTTTAGCAACAAATAATACTTGTGAAAAATAAGATTTATAATAATGATCTAATCATAAAATATGTAATATCACAACAACATCTTCAACCTCAAACAACTATGACTTTGCGACTAGTGTTGGTGTATTTGAAGATGAATTGCAATTTCAAACCATATTGTCTCCAACACCAATTAATAATACTTTTGAGAGACTTTTGTCATCGACTACTATTCCATCAAATAATGATGGAGGGAGTGAAGCTAATGATCAGAGAAATTACCACGATGATTGATGTATTTGAATAATATTTGTTATTTTTATTTTTGGTTTGTATGAATTTATTACATATTATTATTAATTATGATATGTTTAATTTTGGTTTGTATGACATATTTATTAATTTTAGAATGTTTCATTTTGTTTGGTATATATAATTTAATTTATAATTTTATATAATTATTAATATATAATATTTATTTTAAATTTTAAATTATTAGATTTTGTTATAATTATATTAATTTATTTAATTTTTTAATATATAATATCATTTAATATTATATGAACTTGTCTATAATTTCTTTTTTAAAGTCAACATTTGTTGGTGGTCCAAAGCCTTTTCAACTCACAAATGGATGAGTTTATGGCGGCCTATACCCTCACAAACTGATTATTTTTATTTCTGCATCCTTGTGAGAGTGACATAAGAAAGCTCTCATACACAGTGAGAACACTTTTGTGTGGCCTTAACCCTCACAACGCTGACTGATCTTAGAGCTTAGTCGTTTTGTGGCAATATTTGGTCTAAGCCTCACAATTAATGGTAACTAATAATACTGATATGACTGTATTTATGGAGGCGCAAGATGTCCACAAACTTTTTGTGACTGACTTATTATGTGGCTGTCAAGACATACACACAAAGAATTATACCTGTTTGTGGCTGCTTTTCTCCCTTTATGAGGACATTTAGCCATCACAAATCCTTGTTTTCATTTGTAGTGTTAAAACTACTTCATTTACACAATTATACATGTGTGCATGTAATAGAAATTTAGATGAACTTCAAAAATATAGTACAAAGACACTCAACCTCATCATGCATTTAGGGTTTAAAAAGGTCAATCAAAATTATAATGCTTCAAGTATTCAAAAGGATAAACAATTTAGGAGATAGAAATAGGGGAAAAGGTGGAAAATTAGAAAAGTTAGGGAATTGGATCAATTCACTTGTACTGTGAATCAATTCAGAACAACCTTTGGTTCCAAAATTTCCAATTTCTAAGACCATGAATGGATTCAAAATAGCAATGAATAGATTCAAAATAGCAATGAATAGATTCAAGCCCTGTAAAACATAGTTTTTAGGCTAAATTACATATGTGGTCCCTAATAACTTAATTTCAGGTAACGTTTTAGTCATTTATCTTTTTTTTTTCCCGATTTAGTCCTTTATTCCTAAAAATATCAAATATAAGATGAAAATATTGTAGTTGTATTGAAGATTTGTGCGTTACGAATTTGATGAAATTTAGTATGTATATATGAAGAATATAATAATGAGTTATTGAGTTGTGATTGAAATTTGTTTTGAATTAATTTGTATAAAAAAAAGATATCATTGTTGAAATTTAATAACATAAAATATCAAATGGTCACTTAAAATTAAATAAAGGTACCAAGTCGGGAAAAAAGATAAAGGACTAAAACGTTACCTGAAATTAAGTTAAGGGACCACGAAGTAATTTATCCTAGTTTTTCTAATACTATATTATGCAGGAAACTTCATAATCAACTAGGTACAACTGCCTAGAGAAATACAATCATCATAAAACTATTCAATTTGTAAAAGCATATTTACAAAACAAATAGATTTGCAACATTCATCACAACCTCAATATCTATAGATCAAAGGAATAACATCAACTTTCAGGAACCAACAACCATAACAAACTTATTCAACAAAGAGAAATTAAACCCACAATCAAACATAAATTTAAACCCCTAACTTTACTAACCTAATTAAGTTTAGTAAAACTCAACCACATGCAAAAAGGAGAAAGAATAGAAAACATCATCAAGAATTTAATAAAACCTAATCACACCGTTGAGAGGTTTTAGTGGGATTTTATGTTACCTCAAAATTAAATGAAACTAGTTTTTTAACTTTTGTGAATGCTTGGAATGCAAGCATTGGTGGGTGTGTCTGTAATAATGTGGGGTGGCTAATTTTTGTTGGCGTTTGGTAATTTGGGTTTCACTTTTCTTTTCAACCAAGAGGTTTAAAAAATCTCATCTTTAAATTATTTGGCTGCCAAACTTCAATATTCTTTCTAAAAACCATATGCCATAATACAATCTTCTTTTTTATTTAAAAAAAGATACAATGTTGAACAACGATCCCCACCAAGAAAATGGTTGCCAACCAATACATGGTTAGGATCAATTG
>PGWS01027457.1:0-10919 GCA_002896235.1 Cicer reticulatum | reverse complement strand
ATTTTGCTACTGGTTTGGTAAGATTTTGTCTAAGTTCTATCACATATTTAATTGATTTAGGGGTTTATGTCTAAGTTATTTTATTTTTAATATTATTTTAGTAACAAATAAATAAATCAAAATAAGTATGTAACTAGTTGAGTCTTGTAAAAAATAAAATAAAATAAATGGAGTTCAATGAGTTAGATTAATATTAAAAAAAAAAATCAAATATAACCTAATATACTAAGAAAGCGCTACAATAGAAAATAAATTGACAGATGAAGAGTTAGTTGCACCTTCAGAGAAAAAAAAATACAAATTGATATCGATGATCGATCAATGTCTAGAGAACTTTCTTCGTTTTCTCCCAAATTTCAGTATGATGTTTTGTATATTTAGTTAGTCAATTAAACATATTTTCTCATATTTTTAACCATCTCAATTTCTCTATAAAATATTTGATTTCTTCATTTCTAAACTTCCTTATTTTGCACTGTTCTTCTTCACCGCAACTCCGATTTGACTGAAATCAATGCCAAAACAATCATATAAAAAGTGGTTATTTTATCCACTGATTGGTTTTCTGATTTATGGTAAGTTTCCTTGATCGAGTTTTGAAATTATTTTTTAGAGTGTCTTCTCGTAATTTCTTTTTGACGGTATCTATAAATTGTCGAGTTAGATCAATTGAAGGACAAAGAGTCAAAGAAAACAAATTGTTTGCTCGTGAAATCATATTCGTGTGTGAAAGCGTCGAAATAATGTAAGGGGTGAGAGAGTGTTTGAATTCATGGGCATAATATATTGTGAGATGAACGGAAAAATCATATTTCCCAATGATTCATTTGGGACTCGCTACGTATGACAGTAGCCTTTTGAGGGATAAATTACTTAATAGGAAAATATGGAAATTGTGAGAATAAAATATGGAATAGAAATACTTATAAGGTGTTGATTGATTTAATTTCTTTAAATGTATGGTATTTGATATTATTGTGATATTGGGTGTCAAATGAATTTTATGTATATGTTTGATTAGATGGGTTTATGTGATGTGATAATAAAAGATGAATGCATTGTGATAATTTTATGTGATGATGATGATGTATGATTAATAATTGTGATGTTATAAATTTGTGATAAGTTTATGTGATTAGGTATGATTGATGATAGTGATCCTATAAATTTGTGATAAGTTTATGTTATTATGATGATTTGTGATTAATGATTGTGATGATATAAATTTGTGATGAGAATATTGAAGTAATTCCATAGTTGATGAAATAATGGCGATTCCAATTTGTATTCTAGATGACGGACTTAAGGGGTATCATAGGCCGACGAGGGGAGAAAATAAATATTGAGAACTTGTAAAGTGGAGATTATTTTGTCATCATATAGGTAGGGCCTGACAAGCCTAGTGATTCCAGGGAAGTACAATTGAATGAGTCTTATCGTGGCGGTCTGATGTTGAGTCTTAAGGCAAGATTGTTAGACCTTGGAGGTATTCCGGTGGGGATTTCCTAGGTGACTTCGAGGTAGCATTCCAAATATCGAGAGCTATCATGCAACACATGTGTACCTCGACTGGCACGTATATATGTCTCGGGTTGAGTTGAGGGGATCTATGAGGACAAGGTCCATTTGAATTGTTTGTCCACCAGGATGGTGGCATAGTACCAAGCCTCCTAACAAAGTACTTCAAAGTTAGAATGGTACCAAATTGTGAAGTAGAATCTAAGCTCATGCATAATATTGTACTTTTTAGGATTTTTGTTGTTGTGATTAATGTGTTTCAAAAGTGATAATAATTTAGCTTTGATGATGTAACGATATATTGACTTTACTTAGTGATTTTGAAATAATAATATGATATTGTTTTCTTGAGTATTTTGATATATCATGGTGTGTTATGATACGGTCTATTATGATTTTTTGTATGTTCTTCTTACTTATATTACACTATCAACGTGATTTCAAAACTCGCATCTTTCGTTGTTTGTGTTTGATTGGTTTGGCCATGCGTTTGCAAAATTGCAGCCATTACAGGTTATTGAGTCTTGAAGTTCAAATTTGGGAGGAATCCCGCTCTGATAGGTAATACCAGGAATTAAGAGTTTCACTTTGTATTTTACTTATTTAATTACCAATGACTTTTTATATGATAATCTTAGTATTAGTATTTTTAGATTACAATTAAAATATACTAAATCAATTCTTACATTAAAATATTTTATTGAAATTAATTGAATTGTTCACATATCCTAAATTAGTTATACAAGTTTTATTTTCTTAGAAACCAATTTTCTTTTTCCGCTACGAATTTTTCTCAAAAAATCTAGTATAAATTATTATATATGTCATTTTAGGATTTAGGGTGTCACAGTTTTCGTTCAATTATTTTATTCATTTAATTAATTAACTTAAGTACGGTATAAACATTGAGCAACTGAGTCCCTTCTTATCACATAATTCTTTTAATGGAGATTCATCTTTATGTGCATAAAAGTTGCTTGCAAAATGTTTTATGTGGATTTCGCTTCTAGAACTGTTGTGTAGAAATTTATACCATTTTTATGTTTTACTGCAATAAGATGTTGGAATAATATATGTAATTGATTGAGAAAAGAATGGATAAAATTGTAATTTGATTGAGAAAATAAAATAATATATAATAATAATAATTAATAATGAATAATAATTATAATATAATATAATATAATAATAATAATATTTATGCTCTTGCCAAGTTTGAGAAAATATTAGATTGTTGGGAAATCATTTCTTGATCATGCTTAATTAGTTTAAGATTCTCTGTGAGTGTGACTCATGTAAGGATTAACTCTAGTCCTTTGAACCAAACTATACTTTGGAGTGGTACCTTATCTATATCTAAATATCCTTGGAGATAGGTCTCACAATATTTTTTATAGTTTTTAGTTATATAAAATTATATTGTTAATTTCTGACAAATAATATGTTACATGCAATTAGCATTAGCTATTATTTTGTTAGTTAAAAGTATGTATATTTGTTATTTAAAACAAAAGTATTGATACGATAGCGGTTAGCCTTAACTATTTTGTTTTTTATTTTGTTATATTTTATTCAATAAGATCTTGATTTAATGTCATTATTTATGTTAGTCTCTCTACTCATTGACGTTGGAATCATATATCCATATTGAATGCACATCGTCAGTGTAGTCGTATATGTGAAATGAAATTATGAGTCTCAATTTTAAACATTTTAATTAAGTTAAAGAATATTGATATATGCAAATTATGTATATCTTACTTCTAGTCTTTGTTTTCTTTTTCTCTCCTCTCTTGAGATTTATTTGAATTTTTATTTATTTCGATTTTTTTGTTGTTTTTACCTCTAGTTAATCTAAGCATAGGTTCCTTGTTAACTATCTTGTATTTCTGTTGAGTCTGTTACCTGCTATACTTATAGTTATCTGACAATCACTTAATGTTAGTTCTACTGCCTTGTAATTCTAATATCTTGTATTATAGTTCATGTTACCTTAATTCACTATACTAAGTTCACTGCTACCTTAATTCATGTTACCTTGTATTGTAATTCTTCTACCTTGTTACGTGTGAGTGTGACACTACAAGAAAAGATTCATATACCTACGGAAAATTACCCACGGATGTCAGTTAGTGGATAAATTATATAATATCTATAAAAAAACCGTGAGTAAATTTGTTATTAAGTAATTTAATTTTTTTTAATTGGTTTCCACGGTTTGTCCGTATGTAAAATAAAAAAAAATCCGTGGGTAAAATTAAAAAAAAAGAACTCAACTATGAAAGTTGTCAAACATTAATCGTATTTTTTGTTACACTGATTATCCGTAGGTAATCATCCGATAGGGTTAAATTGAAACTATAGTTTTGTATATTTACTTGTTTTTTTTTTCAAAAAAAGTTAAGGCTTGTTAGAAGGCATTTCTGAGTTCATTAAGGCAAACAAAACCCTTCGCATCCTGACGTTCAGTAAGCAGAACCCTCAACGAGTTCTAGTAAGCAAACAAAACATTCGCAATCAAACCCTATCACGTCGTTTCAAACCCTTCGCAATCAACACTCTGTTCCATTAGCCTCCGCGAAATCAATGAATCGTTCGCTAATCGATCATTTTCGCGTTCGCTGTTCGTCTCGCTCGCGTGGAATGATCCGCCACTTCAAATCACAAGTTCTGTCGTTGCGTGTTCGGTTCTCTGCACTTCGTGCAAATCAATCGCCGTTCGTACCTCTTCTGCCGGTACCATTGTATTTATTTTGCTTCTTGGAATCTGATTTTAGTCTTGCTTGATATCTTGATTTATGTTATTGCTTTGTGAATCTGATGATTTGTTTGGCTTGGAATCTGATTTGTTTTGCTTGGAATCTGATTTTCTTTTGCTTGGAAATTCTGATTTTGTTCCTTGCTTGGATATATTGTTTGCCTTGGATATTTTTGCTCCTCAAATCAAGCCGGTTCTGACAGGCTCCCAAATCAATCGGTTTTGTTTTCAAAAAACATAGGCATAAAGTGGTCATGTAAGCGTGTGATTATATCTGTTTCAAAATAAACAACCAGATTGGAGCCTTTAATTGGACACAGATTGGATTGATCCAACACCACCTATATTGTTGATTAACACTAGTTCAAAGTAGTCGCCTCCCATTCACACTGAACCTAGCCCCCATGCTTTTTGCAAGGGAACCCTGCCAAAAATACAACAAAACATTTAAATGTCACAACAATATAATTACATGTCATTGCTCTAAACACAATGAATGAGTTTAAGTGTCAATAAGCTCTAATTATCAATAGGTCGAGAATACTGAATTCAAATCATGACTAAAACAAATGTTTAGTTCGGACTTTTTACTTTAACTTTTAGGCCGAACTCTAGACTAACAGATGTGTTTTATCTTATGATAATAGAAGTTAATATAAAACACATGTCATTGATTAAATACATGTCTAATTATCTAACAAAAATAAGTGTTTGATCCAACTCACGATAGAGTTACTTATGATAAGTGGTAAAGAAAGGATTGTGGTTCCTGATAGGAACCATCATATAGAGGGTAATTGGAGTACTATTAATATATCTTGATAAGTGGAATCAAACTTATAAATCTATTTTATATTGGAATTTGTCTTTGGTGTTACACTTACACTCCCTTGGACAGAGAAATTAGTGAAATGAAAAGGAGAAGATATTTGGAACAGGTTGATACAAAAATCTTGGTACAAATTTAGAAGAGAAAGTTTAGTAAAAAAATATTAATTATGTATATAGATGGTGCTGATTGTGTAATATGTTGGACTGCGCTCTTTGAATGTTCAATTCCTATGTAAGTGGTATATGTTAAATAAGAACATTTCAGATCCTAGAGTATTTTTTTTTAATGTGTTTTTATTAATTAATTCAACACTAATAATGAGTGGTTCATTTTCTTAAATAATAACATATATTGTCTTATATCGTAAACTATTTTGTTATTGCAACTTGGATATCTCCATATTTGATTAGAAGTGATCATCACGAGAAATCAGATCTTATATCATTTATTAGACATCTCTTTTTTTCACTCCTTAATTAGTGGATTCAATTTTTCTACAAATATCACTTCAGAATGCAATTTTTTAAGTAGAAGAGCAAAGGTTCTTATAATGTGCACCTATTATGGTATTGTTGGTATTTAATTATTGTTTTACGTACAAGTAAAATAAATAGATAGCTTACTTTTAAGGGATTGTGTTGCAGTAATATACATCACGTTCATAGTGTTATTTATTTTATCTTTTCTTTATTATGAATCTTTATGCACATGAATGGAATGAGAGCGTGATTTGGAATTGGTTGCAGAATTGGTTGAGAATGTGTTCTTATTTGTTCTTATTTGATTGCAAAAGGAATGTTAAGTTAGTTTGACAATTTTACAAGACAATAACTTGTTATAGTTAGTGTGACAATTAAGTTAGTTTGACAATGAGAGCTAATTATCTGCAACTATTTTACAGGCAAATATCATTGCATAACTATTATAGTTAGTATGACAATTTAGTTTATGTTTTGGAGAGGACATTATTTTCATTATTTGAACTTTGAGTAAATCTAACTTGTTGATAGGTTTGTATAGGTATCATATTTTGATAGTAATTACATTCTGTTCAACAGTTTCATCGCTCCTCAATTATTTGTTTATCCTTAAAATATGGATGGCTACCATCCGATCGTATTGGGTATATGAATAGACTTTATGTTCAACGAGGGGGGTTGAAACCAGCCTTCGCAAAAGGTGTTGAAGAGTTTATAACGAAGGCAAATAAGTCGAAATCAATTTGTAAAAGATGGTGGCATCAGAGATGTCCTTGTCACATTGCAATGGTAGCGGTATAATTGTCTGCACAGTGATGTCAACCTTCACTTGTATAGGTTTGGGTTTCCAACCAAATTATTGGTATTGGACTGAGCATGGTGAAGAGAGCCCACATATTGAACCAGAAAATATTCAAGTGTAGAGAAAATATGATAACATGATCCGTCTTACGTTAATGCAACAATGGTCGATGATGCAAATCAAATTGGGATGTTCCACTGAAATGTCTTGATTTCTTTGCAAGCATGCTTGAGATGTGTGTCCTTTTAAGGATTCACTTCAAAAATATTTTACCAAGCTGAAAAAATTGTGACAATGCTAGGCGATTGAATCTGAGAAAATTGATGTTGGTTAAAGGGTGAGCATGTTGTAACTACATAAGACAATATGCAGATATAAGAGTGTAGTTTTGCCAATGAACTCGATTATGTTCCTCGTAAGCCTGGATAGGAACCATAAAGAACATTCCAGTTTAAGGATGTTCTATATGCCGATTCACTCCAAGGTTAAAAAGAATTGTATGCATCAACAGAAAACTGCTGCGCAAATGAGATCGCCATCAACATAAAGTATCGAGTTCAGGCATTTTATGTCGATCCATCAGATGGGAAGCTGGAACCATTTGATGCAAAGTATCCAAACTTCACAAATGAACCAAGAATGTAAGGCTTGGTTTATGTTCTGATGGCTTTCACGCCATCACAAGGCCTCTTCACGCCCATATTCTTGTTGGCTGTGTTTGTGACCCGTATAATCTCCCACCCGAAATGGCATGACTAACCATTCA
The DNA here is from genome assembly GCA_002896235.1 of Cicer reticulatum. Taxonomy (NCBI): domain Eukaryota; kingdom Viridiplantae; phylum Streptophyta; class Magnoliopsida; order Fabales; family Fabaceae; genus Cicer; species Cicer reticulatum. The sequence goes on along the minus strand of PGWS01027457.1, from coordinate 3,764 downwards.
TTGTTTTGACTTGTCTCATACCTGATTCCATATTAACCCAAAAGCAGAACATTGATGTTATACGAACAGTTAATAGATGAGCTTAAATAGTTGTTGGAGTGAAGGGCTTTTGACTATATGAATTTCCATTGAAACAAAATTTTTGTAATTGAGGGCAACCTTAATGTGACCAATTAACGATTTCCTGCTTATGGCATGTTATATGGATGGAGTACTTAAGGTAAGTTGGCAGTCCGGTGTGTATGGATGAAAATAAGCTTTACCTTAAAATACGGTGGCAAAAATTCATGGTTTGATTGTCACCGTCGTTTCTTACCTCATAATCATGCATTTAGAAGAAGTAAAAAAGGGTTCACTAAAAATAGGGTTGTGAAGGATGAACCTCCTCCAATATTGAATGGTGAAGAAGTTTGGGGTTTGGTTCACAATATTCCACGAGTGATAGATAATGCACATACTAAATTGTCTGGATATGGAGTTAGCCATAATTGGACTAAACGAAGCATATTTTGGGATCTTCCATACTGGAAAGATAATTTATTAAGGCATAATTTAGATGTCATGCACATAGAAAAAAACTTCTTTGATAATGTGTTTAACACTATCATGAATGTTAAGAACAATACTAAGGACAATGAAAAAGCACGAATGGACTTGGCCATCATTTGCCAACGTAGCGACTTGGAGTTGGTTCCACATAACAATGGAAAAATGACAAAACCTAAGGCAAATTATTGTCTTACGTCTAATGAGGCAAATAATGTTTGTAAATGGATAAAGGAGCTTAAGATGCCAGATGGGTATGCTTCTAACTTGGCAAGATGTGCAGATGTTAATAGAGGACAAATGAATGGGATGAAAAGCCACGATTGTCACATATTTATGGAGTGTTTGATTCCATTTGCATTTAGTTTCACTGCCTGACCATGTGTGGAAATGATTAACAGAATTAAGTCAATTCTTTTAAAGGCTTGTGCAGCAATACCTTAAGACACGATGAATTTGGTCAAATTGGTGAAAATATTCCATTCATCATATGCAAACTTGAAAGGAATCTTTCCACCAGGATTCTTTGATTCAATGGAAACATCTTCCAATTCACCTACCGTATGAGGCAAAACTTGGTGGTCCAGTTCAATATCGATGGATGTATCCATTTTGAAAGGTATTTTATATTCACCATTAAGGATTTCATTTTTTTTTTTCAAGATATTTTCACATTTATTAAGTTATTGCTCTCGCTTTTCCAGAATGATGGGTGATTTTAAGCGCATAGTGAAAAACAAGGCTAGAGTGGAAGGCTCAATATGCATGTCATACTTACATCGAGAGACAACATATTTTTGTTCCCACTTTTTCAAAACAATCTCTTTGTTTGATAGAAGCCAGCGTAATGAAGGTGCAAAATTAAATTATGTTGTCACAACAACACTATCAATTAGCAATCAATTAGAACGTCCTAGTGGGAAGGCTCAAACTCATTTGTTAAGTGATGTTGAAAGAAGGTCTGCTCATGTACACATCCTCATCAATTGCAACGAGGTCAAGCCATATATTGAGTAAGAAGTCTGTAAGCACACACCCCACATAACTACCAAATACTTGTAATAACACTTCTCTCATTATTGACAACGCCTTTTTGCACTCTAATTCCATTATTGAAGACGATCCTATATCTCAAACTCGTATACATGGAGAATTCCCAGAATGGTTTCGTGCGTATGTAAGTGATTTATTGAAGTTTGATGCAAATAAATTAGAACTTCTCACCTAACTATGGAATATCATGTTGTATAGGCCAGTGACAAGGGAAATGGTGTGACTGACCCTAACTTGTTATCATAGCTGGGGGTCCTGACTCAATGGTCCAACATGGCACAGTATTACATTAATGGGTACAAATTTCACACAAAAGCTTGGTCTCAGGTAAGAAAACCATAAATAGTGGATTTTATGTGAACGAGGGGTTACTGGAGGAGGAAGATGATTTCTATGGAAGTCATCCAACATATCTTCGAGTTGGAGTATTTACAATTACCTCACAAGGTAGCCTCTGTTTATTTGCCAATGGTTATTCCTAGATGAATTAGATGGAACCCCAAGTCATCCGCATAATGAAATTGTATGATAGTGATATGGATGATGAAGATGGGGATGATCTCAATTCACGTTTGAATTTTTTCGTAAGTGTAAATAGTAGTTTATTATTTGTTTACATCTTCATATTCACCTTTTTATTATAGTTTACTCTTGAATGGTTGATTGTTTGTTTGAATTGTGTGTGTGCTAATTATTTTTATTCATCTTATTCTTTATAGATGACTTCAAAAGAAAAGATTAGACTCAAGCTTCCATTCAAGAAAAATCGCATCATTTTACCGCATAAGGTAACTCAAGCAGCTCAGTAGGTACAAGCAACAGTTGATCAATTGCCACTAGATGTCAATGCCACTACACCAATCTCACACTATGTGCGGCATCCCACCCAACAACTTGTTCAACCTCCTACCCAACAAGCTGCAGTGCTTCCAATCCAACCTAATAAGGTGCATGGTACTGAACCAATTATAGTGATGATGCCCATACCAAGTTTTGTCCTAGAAGACAACATTTCCCCGATTGCTGATCATTCACCGTCACAACCATTAACATTTGTTGCCTCACGACATACTTCAATTTCAGCTAACCCACCACCTTCAACACATGTTGCTATTGGTAATAAGACTCAAGGGTCACGATGCTCCAATTCCAGTCATGGGGTTGCGCCTGATGGGAGAACAATGATATGGCCGGATGGTCGAGGGTATGTAACAAATTCTGATTAACTTTTCATTACTACATGAGGATTAGGGTACGTTTCAAGTTATTTTTAGAAATGTGATGTTTTTAAAAAAATTGTTTACAGGTGGTTACCGTGTAGGGTGGCCTCAAGAGCCCTCACCTCAGTCATTACATCACAATATGTTGATCCATGTAACGCCCCAAATTTTTTTGATACGAATATTACTGAAAAATATTTATTTTCTTTTAGAAACAACTAATTAATTTTTTTTTCTCATTAAAAGAACGTAATTATTTATTTATTCATTTGCAAAATTAATATTCCAATTATTAGATCAATATTCATTTATGGTCAAAAATAAAATATATTCTCTTTAAGTGAAATTCAAAAGAAACAATGTTGACTGAAATTAATGACATTCAATTTTTTTCTAGCTAATGAAATATCACGTCTGCATTTCTATTAAAAGTTAATGATGAAGAGTAAATAACTTTACAATGTGCCGCAAAAATTTAGTAATACAAAATATTATTTTTAAGTAAAATATAATTTTCCCACGTGCGTGCACCAATCAAACGTCATTCATGCAACTCTTTGAAATCATTAGTACCTAAATGTTGGTGTAAGGGGTCAGTTCATCCCACAACAAAATTAAACCAAATAATAAATTAACAACCATAAAATATGAATATAAAATCTTTTCGTAATAAAAGATTTTAAAAAAATTGATTCTTTAATAGTTCTTAAAGATGTATCAAAAGTCATAGAATGTATCTAAATAAATCAAGTAGCAATCATATAGCAAATAATTAGATCAAAATAAAATAACATTAAAATGTATGCAAGTCATGCATGCTCCTAAACATATATGATCCGGATATAACCAGCCACACAGGCGTCCACACAGAAGTCACCCATACCAATGGGAAAAATTAAACCAGCCACACAGGCGTCCACAAAGATGCATATGATATGTCATGAA
>PGWS01027456.1:0-11070 GCA_002896235.1 Cicer reticulatum | reverse complement strand
TTAATTGATTTAGGGGTTTATGTCTAAGTTATTTTATTTTTAATATTATTTTAGTAACAAATAAATAAATCAAAATAAGTATGTAACTAGTTGAGTCCCTTGTAAAAAATAAATAAAATAAATGGAGTTCATGAGTTAGAATTAAATATTAAAAAAAAAAATCAAATATAACCAATATACCTAGAAAGCGCTAAATATGAAAATAAATTTGACAGATGAAGAGTTAGTTGCACTTAGAGAAAAAAAAATACAAATTGATATCGATGATCGGATCAATTGTCTAGAGAACTTTCCTTCGTTTTCTCCCAAAGTTTCAGTAATGATGTTTGTATATTTAGTTAGTCAATTAAACATATTTTTCCTATATTTTATACCACTCAATTTCTCTATTAAAATATTTGATTTCGTCATTTCTAAACTTCCTTATTTGCACTGTTCTTCTTCATCACCGCAACTCCGATTTGACTGAAATCAAATGCCAAAACATATCATATAAAAAGTGGTTTATTTTATCCATGATGGTTTTCTGATTTATGGTAAGTTTTCCCTTGATCGAGTTTTGGAAATTAATTTTTAGAGTGTCCTTCTCGTAATTTCTTTTTGACGGTATCTATAAATTGTCGAGTTAGATCAATTGAAGGACAAAGAGTCAAAGAAAACAAATTGTTTGCTCGTGAAATCATATTCGTGTGTGAAAGCGTCGAAATAATGTAAGGGGTGAGAGAGTGTTTGAATTCATGGGTATAATATATTGTGAGATGAACGGAAAAATCATATTTCCCAATGATTCATCTGGGACTCGCTACGTATGACAGTAGCCTTTTGAGGGATAAATTACTTAATAGGAAAATATGGAAATTGTGAGAATAAAATATGGAATAGAAATACTTATAAGGTGTTGATTGATTTAATTTCTTTAAATGTATGGTATTTGATATTATTGTGATATTGGGTGTCAAATGAATTTTATGTATATGTTTGATTAGATGGGTTTATGTGATGTGATAATAAAGATGAATTGCATTGTGATAATTTTATGTGATGATGATGATGTATGATTAATTAATTGTGATGTTATAATTTGTGATAAGTTTATGTGATTAGGTATGATTGATGATAGTGATCCTATAAATTTGTGATAAGTTTATGTTATTATGATGATTTGTGATTATATGATTGTGATGATATAAATTTGTGATGAGAATATTGAAGTAATTCCATAGTTGATGAAAATAATGGCGATTCCAATTTGTATTCTAGATGACGGACTTAAGGGGTATCATAGGCCGACGAGGGGAGAAAATAAATATTGAGAACTTGTAAAGTGGAGATTATTTTGTCATCATATAGGTAGGGGCCTGACAAGCCTAGTGATCCAGGGAAGTACAATTGAAATGAGTCTTATCGTGGCGGTCTGATGTTGAGTCTTAAGGCCAAGATTGTTAGACCTTGGAGGTATTCCGGTGGGGATTTCCTAGTGTGACTTCGAGGTAGCATTCCAAATACGAGAGCTATCATGCAACACATGTGTACCTCGACTGGCACGTATATATGTCTCGGGTTGAGTTGAGGGGATCTATGAGGACAAGGTCCATTTGATTTGTTTGTCCACCAGGATGGTGGCATAGTACCAAGCCTCCTAGACAAAGTACTTCAAAGTAGAATGGTACCAAATTGTGAAGTAGAATCTAAGCTCATGCATAATATTGTATTTTTTTAGGATTTTTGTTGTTGTATTATGTGTTTCAAAAGTGATAATAATTTAGCTTTGATGAATGTAACGATATATTGACTTTACTTAGTGATTTTTGAAATAATAATATGATATTGTTTTCTTGAGTATTTTGATATATCATGGTGTGTTATGATACGGTCTATTATGATTTTTTGTATGTTCTTCTTACTTTATATACACTATCAACGTGATTTTCAAAACTCGCATCTTTCGTTGTTTGTGTTTGATTGGTTTGGCCATCGTTTGCAAAATTGCAGCCATTACAGGTTATTGAGTCCTTGAAGTTCAAATTTGGGAGGAATCCCGCTCTGATAGGTAATACCAGGAATTAAGAGTTCACTTTGTATTTTTACTTATTTAATTACCATGGACTTTTTATATGATAATCTTAGTATTAGTAAGTTTTAAGAATTAAATTAAAAAATTATAATTAAATCAAATTCATTTACATTAAAATATTTTAATTGAGGAATAAAATTTGAATTGTTCCACATATCCTAAATTAGTTATACAAGTTTTATTTTTCTTAGAAACCAATTTTCTTTTTCCGCTACGAATTTTTCTCAAAAAATCTAGTATAAATTATTATATATGTCATTTAGGATTTAGGGTGTCATGCAGTTTCGTTCAATTATTTTATTCATTTAATTAATTAACTTAAGTACGGTATAAACATTGAGCAACTGAGTCCCTTCTTATCACATAATTCTTTAATGGAGATTCATCTTTATGTGCATAAAAGTTGCTTGCAAAATGTTTTATGTGGATTTCGCTTCTAGAACTGTTGTGTAGAAATTTATACCATTTTTATGTTTTACTGCAATAAGATGTTGGAATAATATATGTAATTGATTGAGAAAAGAATGGATAAAATTGTAATTGATTGAGAAAATAATAATAATAATAATAATAATAATAATAATAATAATAATAATAATAATAATAATAATAATATAATAATAATAATATTTTTATGCTTCCATAGTTTTGAGAAAATATTGATTGTGTGGGGAAATCAGTTCTTTATCATGCTAATTGAGTTTGTTCTCTGTGAGTGTGACTCTGTAAGGATTAAACTCTAGTCCTTTGAACCAAACTATACCTTTGGAGTTTGGACCTTATCTAATCTAAATACTCTGGACCTAGGTCTCATCACAATAATTTTTTAGTTTCTTTAAGTTATATAAAAAATATATTTGTTATTTGAAACAAATATATAGTTAATGCAATTAGCATTTAGCTATTTATTTTTGTTAAGTTAAAAGTATGTTATATTTGTTATTTAAAACAAAAATATTGATACATGCGGTTAGCCCTTAACTATTTGTTTGTTATTTTGTTATAATTTTATTCAAAAGATCTTGATTTATGTCATTATTTATGTTAGTCTTTCTTACTCATGACTTGGAATCATATATCCATATTGAATGCACATCGTCATGTTGTAGTCTGTATATGTGAAATGAAATTATGAGTCTCAATTTTAAAACATTTTAATTTAAGTTAAAGATATTGATATATGCAAATTATGTTATTCTTACTTTCTATCTTTGTTTTCTTTTTCTCTCTCTCTTGAGATTTATTTGAATTTTTATTTATTTCGATTTTTTTGTTGTTTTTACCTCTAGTTAATCTAAGCATAGGTTCCTTGTTAACTATCTTGTATTTCTGTTGAGTCTGTTACCTGCTATACTTATAGTTATCTGACAATCACTTAATGTTAGTTCTAACTGCCTGTAATTCTAATATCTTGTATTATAGTTCATGTTACCTTAATTCACTATACTAAGTTCACTGCTACCTTAATTCATGTTACCTTGTCTTGTAATTCTTCTACCTTGTTACGTGTGAGTGTGACACTACAAAGAAAAGATTCATATACCTACGGAAAATTACCCACGGATGTCAGTTAGTGGATAAATTATATAATATCTATAAAAAAACCGGTGAGTAAATTTGTTATTAAGTAATTTAATTTTTTTTAATTGGTTTCCACGGTTTGTCCGTATGTAAAATAAAAAAAATCCGTGGGTAAAATTAAAAAAAAAGAAACTCAACTTGAAGTTGTCAAAATTTAAATCGTATTTTTTGTTACCACTGATATCCGTAGGTAATATCCGTGGGTAAATTGAAAACTATAATGTTTTGTATATTACTTGTTTTTTTTTCAAAAAAAGTTAAGGCATTTGTTAGAAGGCATTTCTGAGTTCATTAAGCAAAACAAAACCTTCGCAAATCTGAGTTCAGTAAAGCAAACCCTTCAACGAGTTCCTGTAAGCAAACAAAACCATTCGCAATCAAACCCTTCAACGTCGTTCAAACCCTTCGCAAATCAACACCGTTCCAACCCTTCGCAATCAATGTCGTTCGCAATCGATCAACGCCGTTCGCTGTTCGCCGTTCGCCCTTGACCGCCACTTCAAATCACAAGTTCTGTCGTTCGTGTTCGCTTCTCTGCCACTTCAAATCAACGCCGTTCGTCCTCTCTGCCGGTACCGTTTTTATTTTGCTTGGAATCTGATTTTGTTTTGCTTGGAATCTGATTATGTTTTGCTTGGAATCTGATTTTGTTTTGCTTGGAATCTGATTTTGTTTGCTTGGAGATCTGATTTTGTTTTGCTTGGAATCTGATTTTGTTTTGCTTGGATATTGTTTGCTTGGATATTTTGCTCCCAAATCAGCCGGTTCTGACAGGCTCCCAAATCAATCGGTTTGTTTTCAAAACATAGGCATAAAGTGGTCATGTAAGGGTGGTGATTATATCTGTTTCAAAATAAACAACCAGATTGGAGCCTTTAATGGACACAGATTGGATTGATCCAACACCACCTATTTGTTGATTAACACTAGTTCAAAGTAGTCCCTCCCATTCACACTGAACCTAGCCCCTCCATGCTTTTGCAAGGAACCCTGCCAAAAAATACAATCAAAACATTTAAATTGTCACAACAATATAATTAACATGTCATTGCTCTAACACAATGAATGAGTTTAGTGTATAATAAGCTCTAATTATCAATAGGTCAGAGAATACTGAATTCAAATCATGACTAAAACAATGTTTAGTTGGACTTTACTTAACTTTTAGCCGAACTCTAGACTAACAAGATGTGTTTTCTTGATAAATCAGAGAGTTAATATAAAAAACATGTCATTGATTAAATACATGTCTAATATCTAACAAAAATAAGTGTTTGATCCCAACTTATGATAGAGTTACTTATGATATAGTGGTAAAGAAAGGAATTGGTTACCTGATAGGAACCTCAATAGAGGTAAATTGGAGTACTATTATTATCTTGTTAGTGGAATTCAACTTATAAATCTATTTTATTTGGAATTTGTCTTTGGTGTTACACTTACAATCCCTTGGAAGAAATTAGTGAAATGAAAAAGGAAGAAGATTTGGAACAGGTTGATACAAAATCTTGGCTACAAATTTAGAAGAGAAAGTTTTAGTAAAAAAAATTATGTATTTATAGTGGCTGATTTGTATTGTTGGATCTTTGAATGTTCAATTTCCTATGTAAGTGGTATATGTAAAAAGAACATTTCAGATCCTAGAGTATTTTTTTTAATGTGTTTTTATTATTAATTCAACACTAATAATGAGTGGTTCATTTTCTTAAATAATAACATAATTTGTCTTATATAGTAAACTATTTTGGTTATTGCAACTTGGATATTCTCCATATTGAATTAGAAAGTGATCATCATCGAGAATCAGAATCTATCATTATAGACAATCCTTTTTTTTTTCTCCTTAAATTAGTGGATTCAAATTTTTCTACAAATATCACTTCAGAAATGCAATTTTTTTAAGTAGAGAAAAAGGTTCTTATATGCAAACCTATTTGGTATTTTTGGTTTTTATTTTTTACAGTAAAAATAAAATAGATAGCTTACTTTTAAGGGATTTGTGCAGTATTATACATCACGTTCATGTGTTATTTATTTTATCTTTTCCTTTATTATGAATCTTTTATGCACATGAATGGAATGAGAGCTGATTGGAATTGGTTGCAATTGGTTGGAATGTGTTCTTATTTGTTCTTATTTGTTGCAAAAGGAATGTTAAGTTAGTTTGACAATTTTACAGCAATAACTTGTTATAGTTAGTTTGACAATTTAAGTTAGTTTGACAATGAGAGCTAAATTATCTGCAACTAATTTTACAGCAAATATTTGCATAACTATTTATAGTTAGTATGACAATTAGTTTATGTTTGGAGAACATTATTTTCAATTTGAACTTTGAGTAATAACTTGTTTGAGGTTTGTATAGGTATCATATTTGATATGTAAAATTACATTCTGTTCACAGTTCATCGCTCCTCAATTATTTGTTTATCCTTCAAAATATGGATGTGCTACCATCCAGATCGTAGTTGGGTATATGATAGACTTTATGTTCAACGAGGGGGGTTGAAACCAGCCTTTCGCAAAAGGTGTTGAAGAGTTTATAAACGAAGGCAATAAGTCGAAATCAATTTTGTAAAAGATGGTGGCATCAGATGTCCTTGTCACAATTGCATGTGTAGCGGTATATTGTCTGCAAGTGATGTCAAACTTCACTTGTATAGGTTTGGGTTCCAACCAAATTATTGGTATTGGACTGAGCATGGTGAAGAAGCCCCCACATATTGACCCAGAAAATATTCCAAGTAGTAGTAGAAATATTGATAACGATGATCCGTTTACGTTAATGCAACATATGGTCGATGATGCAAATCAAATTGGAATGTTCCACTGAAATGTCTTGATTTCTTTGCAAGCATGCTTGTAGATGTGTGTCCTTTTAAGGATTCACTTCCAAAAATATTTTACCAAGCGAAAAAAATTGGTGACAATGCTAGGATTGAAGTCTGAGAAAATTGATTGTTGTGTTAAAGGGTGCATGTTGTACTACAAAGACAATAGTGCAGATATAGAGTGTAGGTTTTGCCATGAACCTCGATATGTTCCTCGTAAGCCTGGGATAGGTAACCATAAAGACATTCCAGTTAAGAGGATGTTCTATATGCCGATCACTCCAAGGTTAAAAAAGATTGTATGCATCAACAGAAACTGCTGCCCAAATGAGATCGCATCAACATAATAGATCGAGTTCAGGCATTTTATGTCATCCATCAGATGGGAAGCTTGGAACCCATTTTGATGCAAAGTATCCAAACTTCACAAATGAACCAAGAAATGTAAGGCTTGGTTTATGTTCTGATGGCTTCACGCCATACATTCAGGCCTCTTCAACCCCATATTCTTGTTGGCCTGTTGTTGTGACCCCGTATAATCTCCCACCCGAAATGTGCATGACTAAACCATTCATGTTTTTGACTTGTCTCATACCTGATCCATATAACCCAAAAGCAAACATTGATGTATATTTACAACAGTTAATAGATGAGCTTAAATAGTTGTGGAGTGAAGGGGCTTTGACTTATGATATTTCCATGAAACAAAATTTTGTAATGAGGGCAACCTTAATGTGGACAATTAACGATTTCCTGCTTATGGCATGTTATATGGATGGAGTACTTAAGGTAAGTTGGCATGTCCGGTGTGTATGGATGGAAATAAGGCTTTTACCTTAAAATACGGTGGCAAAAATTCATGGTTTGATTGTCACCGTTGTTTCTTACCTCATAATCATGCATTTAGAAGAAGTAAAAAAGGATTCACTAAAAATAGGGTTGTGAAAGATGAATCTCCTCCAATATTGACGGTGAAGAAGTTTGGGGTTGGGTTCACAATATTCCACGAGTGATAGATACTGCACATTCTAATTGTCGGGATATGGAGTTAGCCATAATTGGACTAAACGAAGCATATTTTGGGATCTTCCATACTGGAAAGATAATTTATTAAGGCATAATTTAGATGTCATGCACATAGAAAAAAAACTTCTTTGATAATGTGTTTAACACTATCATGAATGTTAAGAACAATACTAAGGACAATGAAAAAGCACGAATGGACTTGGCCATCATTTGCCAACGTAGCGACTTGGAGTTGGTTCCACATAACAATGGAAAAATGACAAACCTAAGGCAAATTATTGTCTTACGTCTAATGAGGCAAATAATGTTTGTAAATGGATAAAGGAGCTTAAGATGCCAGATGGGTATGCTTCTAACTTGGCAAGATGTGCAGATGTTAATAGAGGACAAATGAATGGGATGAAAAGCCACGATTGTCACATATTTATGGAGTGTTTGCTTCCATTTGCATTTAGTTCACTGCCTGACCATGTGTGGAAATGATTAACAGAATTAAGTCAATTCTTTAAAGGCTTGTGCAGCAATACCTTAAGACACGATGAATTGGTCAAATTGGGTGAAAAATATCCATTCATCATATGCAAACTTGAAAGAATCTTTCCACCAGGATTCTTTGATTCAATGGAACATCTTCCAATTCACCTACCGTATGAGGCAAAACTTGGTGGTCCAGTTCAATATCGATGGATGTATCCATTTGAAAGGTATTTTATATTCACCATTAAGGATTTCATTTTTTTTTTCAAGATATTTTCACATTTATTAAGTTATTGCTCTCGCTTTTCCAGAATGATGGGTGATTTTAAGCGCACAGTGAAAAACAAGGCTAGAGTGGAAGGATCAATATGTATGTCATACTTACATCGAGAGACAACATATTTTTGTTCCCACTATTTCAAAACAATCTCTTTGTTTGATAGAAGCCAGCGTAATAAAGGTGCAAAATTAAATGATGCTGTCACAACAACACTATCAATTAGCAATCAATTAGGACGTCCTAGTGGGAAGGCTCAAACTCATTGGTTAAGTGATGTTGAAAGAAGGTCTACTCATGTACACATCCCATCAATGTGCAAACGAGGTCAAGCCATAATTGAGTAAGAAGTCTGTAAGCACAGACCCCACATAACTACCAAATACTTGTAATAACACTTCTCTCATTATTGACAGCGCCTTTTGCACTCTAATTCCATTATTGAAGACGATCCCTATATCTCTCAAACACGATATACATGGAGAATTCCAGAATGGTTCGTGCGTATGTAAGTGATTTATTGAGTTTGATGCAATTAAATTAGAACTTCTCACCTAACTCTATTGTCGTCATATCATGTTTTAGTAGGCCAGTGACAAGGAAAATGGTGTGATGACCCTAACTTGTTTATCATTAGCTTGGGTCCTGACTCAATGGTCAAAAAACATGGCACAAGTTGATTACATTAATGGGTACAAATTTCACACAAAGCTTGCTCTTCAGGGTAAGGAAAACCATAAATAGTGGAGTTTATGTGAAAGGCGTTACTGTTGGAGGAGGGAAGGATGATTTTATGGAGTCATCCAACATATCTTCGAGTTGGAGTATTACAAATTACCTCAACAAGGTAGCCTTTGTTTTATTGCCCCAATGTTTGATCCTAGATGAAATAGAGGAAACCAAAGTTCATCCGCAGTATGATATTGTAGATAGTGATATGGATGATGAGATGGGATGATTCTTCAATTCACGTTTGAATTTTTCGTAAGGTAAATAGAGTAGTTATTAGTGCTTTACATCTTCATATTCTACCTTTTTATATATGAGTTTTACATCTTGAAATTGTGATTGTTTGTTGAAATTGTGTGTGTGCTAATTATTTTTATTCATCTTATTCTTTATAGATGACTTCAAAAGAAAAGATTAGACTCAAGCTTCCATTCAAAAAAATCGCATCATTTTACCGCATAAGGATAACTCAAGCAGCTCAGTAGGTACAAGCAACAGTTGATCATTGCCACTAGATGTCAATCACTACAACCAATCTCACACTATTTGCTGCCGGCATTCCCAAACAACAACTTGTTCAACCTCCTACCCAACAAGCTGCAGTGCTTCCAATCCAACCTAATAAGGTGCATGGTACTGAACCAATTATAGTGATGATGCCCATACCAAGTTTTGTCCTAGAAGACAACATTTCCCCGATTGCTGATCATTCACCGTCACAACCATTAACATTTGTTGCCTCACGACATACTTCAATTTCAGCTAACCCACCACCTTCAACACATGTTGCTATTGGTAATAAGACTCAAGGGTCACGATGCTCCAATTCCAGTCATGGGGTTGCGCCTGATGGGAGAACAATGATATGGCCGGATGGTCGAGGGTATGTAACAAATTCTGATTAACTTTTCATTACTACATGAGGATTAGGGTACGTTTCAAGTTATTTTTAGAAATGTGATGTTTTTAAAAAAATTGTTTACAGGTGGTTACCGTGTAGGGTGGCCTCAAGAGCCCTCACCTCAGTCATTACATCACAATATGTTGATCCATGTAACGCCCCAAATTTTTTTGATACGATATTACTGAAAATATTTATTTTCTTTTTAGAAACAACTAATTAATTTTTTTTCTCATAAAAGAAGTATGTAATTTACTAAAATATATATTTATTTATTCATTTGCAAAATTAATATTCCAATTATCTAGATCAATATTCATTTATGGTCAAAAATAATAATATAATTCTCTTTAAGTGAATTCAAAAGAAACCAATGTTGACTGAAATTAATGACATCAATTTTTTTCTAGGCTAATGAAATATCACGTCGCATTCTATTAAAAGTTAATGATGAAGAGTAAATAACTTTACAATGTGCCGCAAAAATTTAGTAATACAAAATATTATTTTAAGTAAAATATAATTTTCCCACGGCGTGCACCAATCAATGCTCATTCATGCAACTCTTTGAAATCACCTTAGTACCCTAATGTTGGTGTAATGGGATCAGTTCATCCCACAACACAAAATTAAACCAAATGTAATAAATTATACAACCAAAAATATGAATATAAAATCTTTTCGTAATTAAAAGATTTTAAAAAAATTGATTCTTTAATAGTTTCTTAAAGATGTATCAAAAGTCATAGAATGTATCTAAATAAATCAAGTAGCAATCGTATATAGCAAATTAATTAGATCAAAATATAATAACATTAAAAGTATGCAAGTCATGCTGCTCCTAAACATATATGATCCGGATATACCCAGCCACACAGGCGTTCCACACAGAAGTCACCCATACCAATGGGGAAAATTAAACCAGCCACACAGGCGTCCACAAAGATGCATATGATATCATGAAATGATATGATGCTTCAAAGATAATATCACCACCCAATTAGATAATCACATAAATCACAACCACTAGGCAACCACAAAACGATACAATATTTAAAATCCAATTCACCAGCCACTTAGGCAACCACAAAGATAACAATATTTAAAACACAAATCACCAGCCACTTAGGCAACCACAAAGATAATATTTAGAACACAAATCACTAGCCACTTA
>PGWS01027451.1:0-16495 GCA_002896235.1 Cicer reticulatum | reverse complement strand
TTTATTTATTATGTATATATGTTTTATTATCATTATGGAGTTATTGAATCATACTTATTCCACACCCTACCCTTTTACTAAGACAAACACTTATGAGTGAAACCTTATACTCGGATTTGAACAAAACTTAAGTTTAGTGTTGAGATTGTGTAGTGGTAGCCTTCTGGATGTACATCCTGTTTGGTTAACATAAAAATCTCACCTAGAGTTTGATCTTGTTGAGGGTATTGTCACTCCAAATAGTTTATCTATTGTTGTTGACAATATTTCAAAATAGGATTAATGGCTCTAAGAACCGTGGTTAGGCTATAGACTCACCCTTGTGAGAGTTTCACTACATAAGCCAATAGACCCTTTCATCATAAGAATATCCATATAAGAAAAAAAAAACTCATACATTCATTCAAAATGTTATATATTCATAACAGTCATTCTACATAATTGCATTCATATCTCATGACCTTGTTTCTTTTGAAAAATGACTTGACAATTTGCATCAATTTTCAGGATTGTTGGGGAATCATAAGACCCTTAGTCACATGTTAAATTAAAGTAGACAATGGGATCGAGAAAAAGAAAAACTTTACTTTTAAGTTCAAGCAACCTGATTTGAAAAGTTTAAGAGACACCAGAAATCAAATGAAAACTATACCACGTGAGAGTTTCTTTCGCAAATATGGGAAGATCTTAAATCTCTTGGTAGTAAATGTGCAAACAGGGGCCCTCACGACATTGGCTCAGTATTACGATCATCTCTTAATATGTTTCACCTTTCAAGACTGTTAGTTGGCCCCAGCATTAGAGGAATTTGAACGAATATTGGGTTATTCCCTAGAGAAAGGAAATCCTTATCAATATACTGGGCAACCACTGAGTTTGAGCGCAATTTCTGAAGTGTTGAAAATCGACATAATAGAGTTGGCAAGTACAAAGGAGGAAAAATGAGCCATTCATGGGTTTTCAAGAAAATATCTAGAACAAAAGTGCTAGGATTTAACTGTTAAAAAGAATGGAGTACTATAGATGTTTGGCTCTGCATTATCTATGGTATTTTTTTATTTCCAAAACCTTGATAGTTTTGTAAGTTTTGTTGCCATTAATGTATTCTTAGCTTTTTAACAAAACATAACAAAATCTAGTTCCTGCGATTCCTTGTTGATGTATACTACTCTTTGCTATATGCACACATGAGAAGTAATGGAACGGCCAGGGGAACAATTTATGTGTTGTGTTCCAAGTGTTGTTACACCTGCTGGTTCACGTCTCATATGTTCAAGAAATGATATCATGTTGGAATTAAAATAATTGTAATGGGCTCAAAGTATAGTACCTTGTTGGGGACGCAATTCTCATGGGTATCATAAAGAACAAGGGTCATGAAGTAATATGCCAATGTGGAGATTTCCCAATGTACCTCTCATGGGAACGCAATGATGTTAAATTCAATCCGAGGTAGCTTTGAGACAGCTTTAACTACCCTATTTGGAAAACCAGATGATAAGTCGTTAGAGAGCAGTTTTTGCACAATACGGGTTCAGTAGACTCACTAATGTTGCGAAGGATAAGTCGAGCTTGGGAAATGATCATTAGAAAAGGAAAAGTACTCAGATGGAGAAGTTGCATCACAAAAGAACCCTATCAACAATGGGTAAAGAACATAGTCCAAGAAATCAAGTTTGTAAGTACAGAGGTACGGCTAAGAGGGAGGGGGGGGGGGGGGGAATTACGGTTAGGAGGATTTCTGATTTTTAGAGACAGTGGATTATTTTTCGGTTCACAGATAGAATTATCCTCCCATGGTTCCCTTATGACCAAGGGTACATCCAGTCACACCACAAGAGATTAATCCACTTATTGTCAGAAAATGTACAATTCCCACCCTGGGAGTTCTGCTACAAACTTCTAACAATACTTCTAGATAGCACACCACTATCTTAGATTAAGCTACTTTAAGAAAGTACTACTTTCTTTTACAAGTGATACAATATGATTTGGAAAAAGGATACAGTTACGAGTATATGATTCACAATCCAAAATACTTCAAGTACTTTGAGAACCTTTCTGAATGAATGAAAATGAAAATGCAATACTTTTGAAAAAATCAGAATTTTGTCAAAGTATTGTTCAATGGTTTATTCAAGGATTGTGTGTTTTTGATCTGATGTATGGTCTATTTATACTGCCATAAACATCTTCTTCAATTCGTGCCATTGATCCAAGAGGTTTGATGAACAAAATACAATGACTAGAACCATTTCAGATCTAAGAAAATTGTATTGCTTCTAGTTGTATTCGAATACAAGATGTAGTTATCGAATCACCTCTTTGTAACGTTCAGATTTATTCAAATTTTTGCACTTTGTATTCGAATGCATGCCTTCATGTAGTCGAATACAGGTTTGTGATTTTTTGCGCACTGACTTTGCTTTGTATTCGACGTACAACAGGTCATAGTGGAATACATATGCAAAGGTTTAGCTATTGACTTGCTTTGTTTTTGACTACAGCAGGTCGTAGTCGAATACAAATGTGAAGCTTTTGCTTCTCAACTTGCATCTGTATTGAATACACTATGCGTATTCGAATACACCTTTGTATTTTGTCAGAAAATATTAGTTTTAAGACTATGTTAATGTATTTTTGACTTTGAAAATACTTTATATGCATGTGTAAATATGAATGGCTCTCATGTATTTGAGATATTGGTTGTAATCATTTACCTTTAATTAAACATCTAATTAATGTTTGGATTTAAAGCTTTAATCATGAAGATATTGAACTTCTTTTTGAGCTTGTGCTTTGATCATATTTATTAATCTTTGTCTTCATCAAAAACATGTATTTTACATTCTCCCCCTTTTTAATTATGACAAAATGTTGTTGTTTTTTGGAGAGATTGTATCATTCTAACATTGCTCCCCCGTAATGTATCCGTACTCCCCCGTTGATCTTGAATGTATGTGATCACATTGAAAAGCTTGTTTGAAGACCTACAAAGGTTTTAAAGAAACAACAATAACCAAATTTTCTCCCCCTTTTGACATGGTCCAAAAGAAGGGAAAAAGTTATAAAACCATACAATTGCCAAGCATATAAACATGAATAAAGGGAAATAGCACACATGTAAACAAAAGAGAATGAGATAATGAAGGATGGAGTCATGTTTACTTAAGTACATCATAAAGAAAGAATATGGTAAGCGCGTTTGAGTATTGTCAGCATTACATCGATACACAACCAAACTACAATAATTAAAACATAGCATTGAAAATATTACACAAACAACAATACAAATAAAACTCCTAGCATCGAACTAGTCAAAATTCGTTGGAATGTGAAGGTGATTCAATCTTGTCAGATAACTACTAATGTCTGAGATAATGCGTCATGGTTGCGAGCAATAGTAGTTTCGATGTTGTGGAAACGAGTGTCAATAGAAGTGGTCAGATTTTGGCATTGGTTTTGCCATGAAGGTTTGGAAAGAGTCAAGTATGTTCATGATCATGTGATTGGAGAATTAATCATCATCAGACGTTGTTTCCGTCGTCTTCTTCGTCATTTGGGCAGCAACATTTGAGGGGCCAGCAGTGTCCTCTTGAGCGGAATCAGATGGTTGACCAAGGTCACTTTAATGCACATATGATTGAGCTGCTCATTCCAGATTATCCTCATGCTAGGAAGGACGCCCAAGTCTAGCAGGTTCCTTTGTGGGTGTATACATGACTTCGTTAGAGAAATCCACGCGAAAGTGTTCCAAAATCCGAGAAACTTCTTTAGCATATGGTAAGCCAGTTGCTTCTTTGACCCAAACATTAACAGATTTAACAAAGTATGCCCAGTTTAGTGGACATCCTTCATACATAAAGTTCAGATATGTAATTCAAACTCTGAAATTTAAGAGTAATTTTCTAGCCTTGGAACCAAATGTAATTGAGAAATAGTGCAGAATGCGATAAATCAACTGTAAGATTCCACATCTCATACCGCTGTTGACCAATGATTTGAACTAGCTTGAGTCCTCATCTGCTCCATATTGCGTTTGTCATACCGACATAAGGCAACATAAGCATCATATTTAGACATACCAGCCCATTCATACAAGTTGTTGGGACAAAATTTTTGACCTTCAAAGGGAATGTTCAAGATTTCACCAATGGTTTTGGTGTTTAACCGAATGGTTTTTCCCTTGACTCGAGACACTAGCACATTTCCATCTTGGGTGAGATTACAATAGAAGACCCTAACTAAATCAGGATAGACAAGACCTTTGTAACCAATAAATTCTTCAACATGTTGGGCTTTGAGCAACTCAGGAAATTGAAAGGCAGAGAAGGAATTCAAAGTACAATATTTTGGAATGATGAGTCTCTTGTCAGAGTATAGTGTGCGAAACCGGCCGATTTCTTCCAGTGTATGTAGAAGCCGGGATAAATCCGTGATGTTTACATTCTTTGTGAAATTTCTTGAGGGACCCACTGCTGTATGCTTGGTTCTTAGTCCTCGTTTGCGTGCATCCATGTTGAGAAAGGAAGTTTTGACAGTTTGGTGAAAAATGGGTTTGAGAGGAAATTTTTGATAGATTTGAGAAATCTGATTTCGAATGAAAGAAAGGAGTAGAGATTGATCTTGTTTGCAAGGTGGGTTGATTGGGTAACTTGTGGGAAGGAAATCGATGAGATTTTTGGAGGAGAGAATGACGGCTACGACTGTGTATTCGAATACCAATTGTAAAACTAACCCTAAAATGTGAAACAGTTTTTATATTTGGGGAAAAACACGAAGGTGTGTTCGACTACAATCATGTTATATTCAAATACAGATTGTTCTGGGAACGTGTAGTCGACTACATAGGGGTTGTATTCGAATACAAGAATTTATGGAAAATTATGTATTCGAATAATGTCATTGTGTATTCGACTACATCTTCGAATTTTTGCTTAAAAACTAATTTTTTCACCGAAATTTCATCATGTAAAACACATTCATATATTAAGAACGAATAAACATCAAAGAATTTAATTCTAACAACTTAAGAGGAAATTTTAGGGTTTGAAGAGAGATGACAAATTATACCTTGCACGTTTAAAGATGTTTTCATGTAAAATGCCAAGCTCTCTGCGTATTTTGTAAAATGAGTCTTTAGGTAAAGGTTTTGTGAAGACGTAAGCTAATTGGTTGTGTGTATCCACAAATATTACTTTCAATGTTTCCTTTAAGCACATGATCTCGCATAAAGTGATGACGTATATCGATGTGTTTAGTCCGAGAGTGCATGATTGGATTCTTTGAAATATTGATTGCACTGGGTGTTGTCACGTCTTAGTGGAATGCATCCGTGGTTAAGTCCATAATCATATAATTGATGTTTGAGCCAGATAATCTGTGCACATCAACTTCCTGCTGCATGTATCCTAGCTTCAGCAGTGTTAAGGGCAACACAAGCTTTGCTTTTTACAAGACCACGATACTAATGCATTACATAAGATATGGCAAGTGTCGCTTGTGCTTTTACGATCCATTTTGCATCCTGCATAATCAAAATCAGAATATCCAACTAGACTACATATGCTACCTTTTGGATACCATAGGCCTACATTGGTTGTTCCTTTCAAGTATTTCATAATTCTTTTTACTGCTACAAGATGCGATTCTTTAGGATCCGCCTGAAATCTAGCACACAAACAGACACTAAAATAATATCTGACCGGCTGGCCGTTTAGATATAATAAAGATCCAATCATACCTCGATATTTTGATATCTCTATTGAAATACCTGATTCATCTTTATCAACATAGGTTTCGGAGCCCATTGAAGTCGCACTTTCCTTGCAGTTTTCCATTTCAAATCTTTTGAGTAATTCTTTGCAATATTTTGCTTGACACTATGGAAAAGAATTCTAAAAAACTAACACAGAATTTTGCATGCAATAAATGTGATTCCCTCTCCTTCAAGATTGTTCAATTAATAGAGTAATTGAACGATACGAAAATGACAACTAGGCTTGGAAAATGTGTTAAATATGCAAAGATACTCAAATGACAAAGTGGTCTTGGGTACTCAAAATTTTATAAACCAAACTTGAATAAGACCATTTTTGTCAAAGCAAGTAATCAATCCAATCAAGAAAGATTATAATTATGAAAAAGGATCACATTATAAAGAGAAAATTATTCATAGAAATCTCATACACATGCTTTTAAAGTAGATTTAATCCTAACTTGTTCTTATTGTGGTCTCAAGGGTCACACCCCTAATACTTGTCATGTTAGAAACATTAGTATTCCAAAAGGGCATTACGTGTGGATAGAGAAAGGTACTAACCATCAAGGACCCAAAGCACATTGGGTACCTAATAAAATTTGATTTTAATATTGCAGGTATGCACAAAAAGTACCTCAAATACGTGGTACTTAGATAGTGGATGCTCTAAACATATGACGGGTGATATAACAAATTTTCAGCATTGACTCTTGAATCAAAGGGATATGTGGTCTATGGAGACAACAACAAAGGAAAATTTTAGGCATTGGAAAAGTTGGCACAACCTCATCCCCCTCGATTGAAGATGTACTATATGTTGAAGGTCTAAAACACAATCTCATAAGCATTAGTCAGCTTTACAATAAAGGATACAAGATAGCCTTCAACAAAGATGAATGTATCATCCAAAATGAAGCTACAAATGAAATACAATTTATCGGTAAACGTTTCAAAAACATCTTTATACTTAATCTTGACGATTTATCCTTAAAAATGAAATGTCTTTTGGTAAGGGACAATAATGATGCTTGGCATAAGAGATTTGCTCATATTCACATGGATCATTTAAACAAATTGGTCAAGCATGATCTTGTTGTAGGCTTACCAAAAATGAAATTTATAAAGGATAAATTGTGTGACGCATGTCAAAAAGGTAAGCAAACAAAAAGTTCTTTCAAACGTAAAAATGTAATTTCAACCTCTAGACCACTACAATTGATACATATGGACTTGTTTGGTCCATCAAGAACCAAAATTCTTGGTGGAAACTCATATGGACTAATTATTGTTGATGATTACTCAAGGTTCACTTGGACCTTATTTTTGGCAAGTAAAAATGAAGCTTTTAAGGCATTTAAAAAACTATGCCAAGCTAGTCCAAAAATGAAAATCTACCAAAATTGCATCAATTATGAGTGATCATGGAAGAGAATTTCAAAATACTTCATTTGAAGAATTTTGTGAAGAAAATGGAATTTTCCACAATTTTTCTGCACCAAGGACACCACAACAAAATGAGGTTGTTGAAAGAAGAACAGATCTTTGATAGAGCTCGCAAGAACTATGCTAAGCGACTTAAACCTACCGAAATATTTTTGGGCAAGATGCTGTAACACAGCATGCTATGTTTCCAACCGGGTAATCATTCGGCCAATTCTTAAGAAAATTCCGTATGAACTCTACAAAGGTAGAAAACCCATATCTCTCACTTCCACATTTTTAGATGTAAGTGTTTTCTGTTAACAATGGTAAAGATAACCTTGGAAAATTTGATGAAAAAGCTAATGAAGGTATATTATCGGTTACTCTTTATCTAGTAAAGCATTTAGAATCTTCAATAAAGAACTTTATTAGTCGAAGAATCAATGCATGTAACTTTTGATGAAACTAACCCCATAAAAGAGGAAAATATTATTTCTTGTGATGATGATGTTTTTGAAAGCGATGATACAAACATAGAACATCAAACTGATCAACCAGGTCAAGAAGTGAAGTCAACATTGAAAGGCAAAATGATGATCTTCCTAAAGAATGGAGAACCCATAGATATCATCCAATTGATAACATCATAGGTGATATCAATAAAGGAGTCACAACAAGATTAAAACTACAAGATGCTTGCTTAAACATGACATTTGTTTCTCAAATCGAACCCTCCAAAATTGGTGGAGCACTTAAAGATGATCAATGGATACTTGCCATGCAAGAAGAACTTAATCAATTTGAAAGAAGCCAAGTATGGGAACTTGTTCCTAATCCTGGAAATAAACACATCATTGGTACAAATGGGTGTTTAAAATAAACTTGATGAGATGGCATAGTTGTCCGCAACAAAGCTAGATTGGTCGCTCAAGGATACAATCAAGAGGAAGGGATAGATTTTGACGAAACATTTTCTTCGGTAACAAGATTAGAAGCAATACGTTTACTACTTGCATATGCTTGTTCCATGAACTTTGAGTTATATCAAATGGATGTGAAGAGTGCCTTTCTCAATGGATATATAAATGAAGAAGTCTATGTCAAACAGCCACCTGGGTTTGAAGATTCCAAAAATCCCTCACATGTTTACAATTTAAAAAAGGCTCTTTATGGTCTAAAACAAGCTCCAAGAGCTTGGTATGATAGATTAAGCACCTTTTATGTGCACGAGGATTTGAAAAAGGGAAAGTCGATAAAACATTATTTGTCAAAAGAGATAATGGCCACACCTTGTTGGTCTAAATCTACGTTGATGATATAATATTTGGATCAACCAACAATGACATATGTGAAGAATTCTCTTCTATAATGCAAGGAGAATTTGAAATGTCCATGATGGGAAAATTAAACTATTTTCTTGGACTTCAAATCAAGCAACTTGAGCATGGCATCTTCATAAATATGGCAAAATATTATAAAGAATTACTCAAAAGATTCGAAATGGAAAACTGCAAAGAATGTGCAACTCCAATGGGCTCCAAAACCTATGTTTATAAAGATGCATCAAGTATTTCAATCGACATATCCAAATATCGAGGTATGATTGGATGCTTATTATATCTAACGGCCATCAGACTAGATATTATGTTTAGTGTTTGTTTGTGTGCAAGATTTTAGGCAGATCCGAAAGAATCGCAACTTGTAGTTGTTAAAAGAATTATACAGTATTTGAAAGGAACGACAAATGAAGGCCTATGGTACCCCAACGGTAGCATATTTAGCCTAGTTGGATATTCTGATTCAGATTATGCAGAATGCAAAACGGATCGTAAAAGCACAAGCGGCACTTGCCATATCTTAGGGAATGCACTAGTATCATGGTCTTGCAAAAAGCAAGTTTATGTTGCACTTAGTACTGCTGAAGCTGAATACATAGCAGCAGAAAGTTGTTGTGCCCAGATTTTCTGGCTCAAACAACAATTACATGACTATGGAGTTGATCTCGGATGCATTCCCCTAAGATGTGACAACACAAGTGCAATAAACATCTCATAGAATCCAATCATTCACTCTCGGACTAAACACATCGATATACGTCATCACTTTCTACGTGATCATGTGCTGAAAGGTAATGTTGAGGTAACATTTGTTGATACACACAATCAATTGGCTGATATCTTTACAAAACCTTTACCTAAGGACTCATTTTTATAAGATCCGAAGAGAACTTGGTATTTTAAATGAAAACGATCTTTGAAATTGCATGATACATATAGTATGTCATCTATCTTAAAAAATTTCATCTTAAAATTGTTAAAAATAAAATTCCTTGATGATTATTGTTTCTTGATATATGAATTTGTGCATTACATGTTGAGATTTCCATAAAAATTTAGTTTTTAAGCAAAAATTTGCATATGTAGTCGAATACAAATGTCTGTATTCGAATACATACTTTTCCAGAAATTCTTGTATTCGAATACAACTTATATGTAGTCGAATACACGTTCCCAGAACAATGTGTATTCGAATACAACTAGGTGTAGTCGAATACACCTTCGTGTTTTTGCCCAGATATAAAAGCTGTTTCATATTTTAGGGTTATTTTACATTTGGTATTCGAATAACAACTGCAGCATTTCGTCTCTTCTCCCAAAATCTCGTCCATCCTCCTTTCACTCAGTTACCCACTCACCCAACCTTGCAAACTACATCAATCTTTTCTTCTTTCTTGTCATTTATCATCAGATTGCTCACATATCTCAACTTTTCTCTCAAACCCATTTTTCACCATGGATGCCCGCAAACGAGGACCAAGAACCAAGCATGCAGCAGTGGGTCCCTCAAGAAAACAAACAAGGAATCCCAACATAACGGATTTATCCCGACTTCTACACACACCGGAAGAAATTGATCGTTTTTTATCATTCCAAAATATGGTACTTTAAACTCTTTCTCTGCCTTTAAGTTTCCTGAGTTGCTCAAAGCACAACATGTTGAAGAGTTTATAGGTTACAAAGGTCCTGTTTATCCTGACTTAGTTAGGTTTTTTTTTATTGCAATCTCATCCAAGATGGAAAAATGTTGGTATCTCGAGTTAAGGGTAAAATCATTCGGTTCAATACCATAACCATAGGCGAAATTCTGAACATTCCTTTTACAGGTCAAAAGTTTTGTCCCAACGACTTGTGTGAGTGGGCTGATATCTCTAAGTATGATGCATATGTTGCCATATGTCGGTTTGACAGACGCACAATGGAACAAAAGCGAACTCAGGCTGGTTCCAAATATGCCCAGCAACGGTATGGAGTGGGAAATCTTATTGTTGATAATCGCCTTTTGCACTATTTTCTTAGCTACATTCTAGTTTCAAAGGCTGGAAATTACTCCCAAATTTCGGAGTTTGAATTACAAATTATGAATTTCATGTATGAAGGTTGTCAACTAAATTGGGCATACTTTGTGAAATCTGTCATGTTTGGATCCCGAGAGGCAATTGGGTTACCATATGCGAAGGAAGTTTCCCGGATTTTGGAACACTTTGGGGTGGACTTCTCTGATGAAGTCATGTATACACCCACAAAAGAAAATATGCTAGATCTGGCGGTCCTGCCTAGCATTCGGATAGTATGGAATGAGCAACTTGAATCTTTTGTGCATAAAAGTGATTATGATCAACTATCTGATGCTGCTCAAGAAGACACTGCTGGACCCTCAAATGCTGCTGCCCAGGCTGATGAAGATGGCGAGGATACAGCCTCTGATGATGATTATATCTCCAATTAAATGCTCATGGCTCGCCTTGATTCTTTCCAAACCTTCTTCTAAACTCAATTCGAAAATCTGACCCACTTCTTTCAACACTCGCTTCCAGAACATTGAAACTACTATTGCTCACAACCATGACAAGTTATCTCAAGACATTAGTAGTTTATCTGACAAACTTGATCATTTTCACATTCCAACGGATTTTGATCGACACTAGGATTCTATTTGTAATACGTTGAAATACTACCTTATATTATGCCTTGTAGTTTGTTTCATGTCTTAATTTGTAGTTTGTTTTATGGTATGCTTTATGTACTAAGTTGAAATTTGTTCTCATTAAACACGTGTGTTGACTATTTTGATGTATTTAATTGAACATGCCTTCATCCTTCGTTATGTCATTTATTTTTTATTTACAATGTGTACTACTTTTTCCCTTTACTCATGTGTATATTCTTGCATATGTATGTCTCTATCTTTTTCCTTCTTTTTGATCGTGTCAAAAGGGGGAGAAAATTTGGTATTGTTGTTGCCTTAAACATCTTGTAGGTCCTCAAACAATTTGTTTATTAATCACATACAACGGGGGAGTACGCATACATTACAGGGGAGCAATGATTCAATTTTCACAAATCTCTTCACAACAACAACATTTTGTCATAATCAAAAAGGGGGAGAATGTAAACTACAAGTTTTTGATGATGACAAAGATCAACCATTATGGTCAAAGCAACAACCTCAAAAAGAAGTTCAAATATCTTCATTAATAAAGCTTCAAATCCAAATATTGAATGTTAAAATATAAAGGTATATGATGCAAACCAATACTTCAATTACATTAGAACAAGTCATATTTACATATGCATATAAAGTATTTTCAAAAGTCAAAATAGCATTAACAAAGTCTTAAAACTAATATTTTTGACAAAATACATCAGTGTATTCGAATACAACTTCATGTATTCGAATACAAAGCAAGTCAGAAGCAAAAGTCTCAAAGTTGTGTTCGACTGCGACTATGTGTAGTCGAATACACATCAAGTTAGTGGCCAAAATCCTTATATATATATTCGACTACAACCTTATGTAGTCGAATACAAAGTAAGTCAGTGACAAATTTTCACTAATCTGTATTCGACTACACACATGTGTATTCGAATACAAGGTGTAATTTTTGAACGTTACAAAGAGGTGTATTCGAGTACACATATCCTGTATTTGAATACAACTGAAAGCAATACAATTTTTCAGATCTGGAATGGCTCCAGATCGTTGTATTCTTTCATCAAACGTCTTGGATCAATGGCCATGAATCTGAAGAGATGTTTATGGAGTATAAATACCCCATAACTTCAAATCAAACAATACACAATCCTTTAATCAATACCTTGAACAACTTTGAACAAAATTCTGATTTTTTACAAAGTACTTGCATTTCATTTTCATATCATTCAGAAAGGTTCTCAGTACTTGAATTGTTATTGGATTGTTTATTAAAATAACTCTCCTTATTCTTATTCAAATCATATTGTATCACTTGTAAAAGATAGTAATACTTTCTTAAAAGTAGCTTAATCTAAGATAGTGGTGTGCTATCTTAGAAGTGTTGTTAGAAGTCTGTAGCAAGAATCCCAGGGTGGGAGTTGTACATTTTCTGACAATTAGTGGATCAATCTCTTGTGGTGTGCAAGAGGACTGGACGTACCCTTGGTTATAAGGGGAACCAAGATAAATCTATTGTGTTCATTTATTTACTGCACCTTACTATTAGTAGACATTATATTAACTAAGAAAAGTCAATTACCATATCACTGAAAACAAGAAAATTTACTAACACCTAATTCACCCCCTCTTAGGCGTACTTCTGTGAGGGGTTTTTGGAGTCTTCAAAGCCAGGTGGCTGTTTGACGTATACTTCTTCATTAATGTATCCGTTGAGAAAGGCACTCTTCACATCCATTTGAAATAGTTCAAAGTTCATAGAGCAAGCATAAGCAAGTAGTAAATGTATTGCTTCTAACCTTGCTACTGGAGCAAATGTTTCATCAAAGTCAATCTTTTCTTCTTGATTGCATCTTAGAGCGACTAATCTTGCTTTGTTGCGGTCGACTATACCATTCTCACCAAGTTTATTTTTAAACACCCATTTTGTACCAATGATGTGTTTATTTCCAGCATTAGGAACAAGTTCTCATACTTTGCTTCTTTCGAATTGGTTGAGATCTTCTTGCATGGCAAGTATCCATTGATCATCTTTAAGTGCTTCACCAATTTTGGAGGGTTCGATTTGAGAATAAATGCCATGTTCAAGCAAGCATCTTGTAGTTTTAGCCTTGTTGTGACTCCTTTGTTGATATCACCTATGATGTTATCAATTGGGTGATACCTATGGGTTCTCCATTCTTTAGGAAGATTATCATTTTGCTTTTCAATGTTGACTTCACTTTCTTGACTTGGTTGATCAATTTGATGTTCTTTGCTTTCAAAGTCATCATCATCATAAGAAATAATATTCTCCACTTTCATGGGGTTAGTTTCATCAAAAAGTTACATGCATTGAAGATTCTAAAGGCTTTACTAGTTAATGGGGTTAGTTTCATCAAAAGTTACATCCATTGAAGATTCATAAGAAATAATATTGTCCTCTTTCATGGGGTTTCTTCGACTAATAAAGTTCTTTTATTGAAGATTCTAAAGGCTTTACTAGTTAATGAGTAACTAATAAAGATACCTTCATCGACTTTTTCATCGAATTTTCTAAGGCTGTCTTTACCGTTGTTTAGGACAAAACACTTACATCCAAAAATGTGGAAGTGAGAGATATTGGGCTTTCTTCCTTTGTGGAGTTCATACGGAGTTTTCTTAAGAATCGGCTGAATGATTACTCGGTTGGAAACATAGCATGTTGTGTTTACAACATCTCCCCAAAAATATTTTGGTAGGTTTGAGTCGCTTAGCATAGTCCTTGCGAGTTCTACCAAAGATCTGTTCTTTCTCTCAACGACCCCATTTTGTTGTGGTGTTCTAGGTGCGGAAAAATTGTGGAAAATTCCATTTTCTTCACAAAATTCTTCAAATGAGGTATTTTCAAATTCTCCTCCATGATCACTTCTAATTGATACAATTTTGGCTGATTGTTCATTTTGGACTAGCTTGGCATAGTTTTTAAATGCTTTAAAAGCTTCATTTTTACTTGCCAATAATAAGGTCCAAGTGAACCTTGAGTAGTCATCAACAATCACTAGTCCATATGAGTTTCCACCAAGACTTTTGTTCTTGATGGACCAACAAGTCCATATGTATTAATTGAAGTGGTCTTGAAGTTGAAATAATATTTTTAGATTTGAAAGAATTGTTTGTTTGCTTACATTTTTTACAAGCGTCACACAATTTATCCTTTTTAAATTTCATTTTTAAGGATAATCGTCAAGATTAAGTATAAAGATGTTTTTTGAAACGCTTACCGATAAATTGAATTTCATTTGTAGCTTCATTTAGGATGATACATTCATCTTTGTTGAAGACTAATGCTTATGAGATTGTCTTTTAGACCTTCAACATATAATACATCTTCAATTGAGAGGGGATGGGGTTGTGCCGACTTTTTCCAATGCCTGAATTTTTCCTTTGTTGTTGTCTCCATAGACCACATATCCCTTTGATTCAAGAGTCAAGGCTGAAATTTTGTTATATACACCTGTCATATGTTTAGAAAATCCACTATCTAAGTACCACGTATTTTTGAAGTACTTTGGCGTGCATACCTGCAAAATTAAAATCAAATTTTATTAGGACCCAATGTGTTTTGGGTCCTTGATGGTTAGTACCTTTCTTTACCCACACGTAATGCCCTTTTGGAACACTAATGTTTCTAACATGACAGGCATTAGGCGTGTGCCCCTTGAGACCACAATTAAGAACAAGTAGGAGTAAATCTATTTTTAATAGCATGTGTATGAGATTTACTTTGATAATTTTCTCTTTATAATGATGATCCTTTCATAATTATAATCTTTTCTTGATTGGATTGATTACTCCCTTTAACAAAAATGGTCTTATTTAAGCTTGGTTTATCAAATTTTGAGTATCCAAGACCACTTTTGTCCGTTTGAGTATCTTTTCATATTTAAAACATTTTCCCAATTCCTATTTGTCCCTTTTCGTATCGTTCAATTACTCTATTTAATTGAACAATCTTGAAGGAGAGGGAATCACATTTATTGCATGTAAAATTTTGTTTTAGTTTTTCAGAATTCTTTTCCATAATGTCAACTTTTCTTGAAGACTATATATTTGTCTCTTTTGTGTTGACACTAGTTTGAACATATTTTTACATTCAATAAGTAGTTCCTTGATGGTGTTTTGAGTATCATTATATTCTATAATCAATTCACTATTAGTTTTATTATGATGAGGGGAGTCTATGTTACTAACCTCTTTCTTCATCATCTGATTGATGTGATGCCATCAATGCAACATTAGCGCATTCTTCAGTTTCTATTTTCTGAAGATGAACTCACTTTGTTGTCTTCCCAAGCTATGTATGCCTTCTTGAAGTCTTTCTTTTTTATGGCATTTTCTTAATAAGGTTTGGACAATCTGCCTTGATATGTCCTTGCTTTCCGCATTCAAAGCAATTGAAGTTTTGATTTGAAGTAGAACTATCTTTCTTCCTAAAACTTTTCCTTTTGAAAGTTCTTTCATTTTTTAAGAAACTTACCAAATTTCTTACCAAGAAAAGTAATGTTTTCATCTTTCATCTGATTTTTGTCTTTCATTTGTTCTCTTGATTCAGTATTTAGAGCAATGTTTTTAGTCTTCTTTTCTTGACTTTCATTTTGTTCTAGCTTTCCAAGTTCGATTTCGTGTTCTTGGAGTTTTCCAAATAATGCAGAAAGAGACATTTTGGATAGACTTTTCTTTTTCGAGATTGCTATTACCTTTGGTTGCCAAGCCCTTGTTAATGATCTTAATACTTTTAGATTTAGTTCATCATTGGTGAAGGTCTTTCCAAGAGCCGACAAATGGTTGGTTAAGTGGGAGAACCTTTTCTCTGTAAGTCTAAGATAGATTTCCCGGGCAGCATTCCAAAATAATTCGTATTCTTGAGATAGTGTATTTAGTTTAGATCTTTTAACTTCAAATGGTGCCTTCATGGTTTACTTCCAACATATCCCATATTTCTTTGCTTTTTTACAGTGGGATATACGAAACAATTCATCCTTCCTAGTGCTGATTGTAGCATATTGTTAGCCTTTTATTCATCATCAATCCAAGAATTTTATCTTATTTTCTTCTTTGTTGTTGATGATTGTTGTTTGGAATGTGAGGACCATTTTCAACTGATCCCATATGTCTTCTCCTTGTGCTCAAGATACGCTTTGCATACGTATCTCCAAAAGTCACAATGCTCTCCAATGAAGCATGGTGTTGTTACTACTGCCACCGTCTCTAAAAACAGTTGTGCGGAAGCCAAGAGTAATGATTGAGGAGTAATTAGCCGTGAACCTGCGCTGATACCAATGTAAGTACCGATAGGCTACG
>PGWS01027440.1:0-10998 GCA_002896235.1 Cicer reticulatum | reverse complement strand
GATTTAAAATGAATGTTTCAGTGACTAGATGGAAGATGAAAGGTATGTGGGTCTTTGAGATATTTTACTGCATAGTTAAAAGGATGAGGTTTATAGCTAATTATTCCATAGGAAATGCTTATTGGGAACATTTGAGAAATAGTTCTTTAGGACGTTCGATTGTTGTGATTCTTTCAGCTTGTATCTCGGTGAAGGTTGAGAAGGAATAAGAATCCAGCGGGTGAACCAAATTTTGGAAAATGTGCCAAGGAAACTTGTTGGAGCAGCACATGGAGATGTAGCTTATGTCAATTAAGGATTCATGAAAGGAATTATCTCATCTGTAATTCAGACATTGTTATTATAGGGGTATGCCAATGATAACAAAGGCACTACTTGAGTGCATGTCATGGGGCTTGGTTATTGTGATCGTCAATCAAAAGGGTTAAATGTTTGTTTGGTAAGGAAGAAAAGAAAATTTTTAGAAAAAGACATACGAGAGTAAGCTAAGTAATGATTTTGAAATAATGAAGATGTATCAAGGTTCGAGGTAGAAATTTAAGGTTTGTATAAATGGAAAAGTGATGGAGTGAATACAAAGTTTTTGACCTGTCATAATGATAAGATAATCATCAAACTGCAAATAAAGGACGCGACGGAATTGAGAAGTATCAGAATGAATGTTGGCAATAGATGTAGGAAAATTATATTTGGGTTTGTCCAGAATTGCGAAGTACGTAGGAAATTGATTGGTGAAGCATTAATTTGAGGTGTTAGGAATGAGACCAATGTAGGTCTTAATCAGTGAATGGAATTCAAGTTGGATTTTATTGGAGACGTGACTCTTGAAATGAAACACTAAACATAAAGGAAGTTTGTGTGTTGTAGGTGGTATAGTTCTGGCATGTTGTCGAAAATATTCAAGGAAACTTTGATCACCAACCGGATGTTGGGATGTGATTATTAAAGTTATAATTAGACCAACATTTTGATAAGAACACTGTGGTTTGATATAGTTGTGCGACTAAAGAAATCGAGGATTTGTGGGCAATGGAGAAATTAAGGAGTTCTCGGCGGTAATGATTGTTTGGTGCTCAGTGTGTCGGTGTCATACTCAGTGTTTCGGTTTGGTACCAAATGGATGTATACAAGGCTATGTGACATAGTTTAGGGCGATTGTACTTCATCGATAGGATCAAAGTAATAGGGAAATACGGGAAACTCAGTGAACCTTGAGAAGATCGTTTGACCGCTTGTGCATTAGGATAACCTCAAGTGTAAGTCGTAAGGAGCACTATTACAGTTCGGTTAAGATAGTCTAAGCTACCATCATGGTTGTTGGCTACTTATTGACAAATTGAGGAACTGATCATCCTTAATCATTTGTTGATAGTAAACAAAATCATGTTGAATGGAACAAACGAGTCTTACCGACTATGGTAGTGTGTAGAGTTATAAAGTTCTATCATGTATGTTGAGTTGAGTGCAAATCTGGTGCGGTTATTACTCTTACTTTAAGTTTCGAGGACGAAACTTCTTTTTGGAGGGTAGTAATGTAAGACCCTTAATTTTAAAATCCTAAATTATGCAATTTTAGGGTATTTTGTGTTCGGAATCTGAGGCTTTTTAGCTAATTTTATTGGTATTTTGTGATTTATGCCAAAAATATATTTTTAGAACCCCGATTAAAATTATTCGTCGATAAATAATTTAGATTAATTACGATGAGTCTTTTGTCAAAGAACAATTTATTTACGTTACGAAAAATTTAATACCGGACAGTTTTGTAAAAAATATCACTTGTTGCTGAAAATTTTATCTGTCAATTGAGTTGCGACGAGAGTTGATATTTTTATCAAAATAGTTAGAGATCTGTGTAAGAAGTATTAGAAATTTGTAGTTTTTTTAATGATATATATATAATAATATATATATATATATAATATATATATAATATATATATATATATATATATATATATATATATATATACGAGAAGCAAAGGCAGAGAGGAAGGAAAAAAGCTAAAACCTAGGCCACGTGAAATTTCTTTCTTCTCCTTTCTTTCTCGGGTTCGAAAACTAGTGTTGGTGGATTTCGAAAACCTATAAATACAAACCTTCACTTTTCTTCAACTTCTAAGCTTTATTTCACGAAGTGATAGAAGGAAAAGTTGCTCATCTCCACGTACGGTGCTAGTGAGCCAATTTTGGAAGTGACGACGCGAGCGAAAATTTTACCGTAATTAATCATGGTGTTATAATCGCTTATTAAAGCTACAACAGTGATTAGGGCTCCTTTTAAAGTTTTAGCTTGCATATAGGAGGCTATATGTGTAGTTGTGGAGTTAGAATTTGGTGAAATTGATGTGTGATTTTGTGGAAAAGGAATTTAATTCATTTATGTGTGTTTTGAGGAAATTAAATTTAATGTGTTTGAGGTGTGGTTTGTGAAAATAATTTGGCGTGATTTATGTTTGAAAAGGTGGAAATTTAATGGTGGTTGATGATTGAACTTGGTGTTGATTTTGTGGAATTTGAATTGATCGAATTTAATGTAAATTGTGGATTAATTTTGATATGTGGTGGTAGAAAATGGAGTTAATTGAATTTATGTGTGGATTGAATTTGGAGAGGTGATTTATGTCTGTTTGTGGAAATAGAAATTAGAGTGAATAAATATGTTTGAGTATGCTGTGTGTTCTATTTGAAAAATCATTAGTGTTAAATGAGTATTAAAAATGGGAAATCTTTTAATAGCTGCGTTTACTTAATGATTGTGGTGAAAAGAGTCAGAGTATGCTCATGCATTCCATAGTACATGGTGACCAGATGGACCATGGTATTAGTGGTGACCGGATGGGCCATAGGATGATGCCATGTGATTTGTTTGTTCATTTTATCCTTACGGGGATTATCGTGGCATGCTGATCTATAAGAGATTGCACTCTAGAATGTGCTGATTTGTGAGCGATTGCACTCTAGAAAACAGTGTAAGGCCTGTGATAGGCGACACTTAGTAAATCGTAGCGGGACCTAGTGATGAGGTGGCCTATGGTAATTAACAAAGGTGTGTGATAGGATCGTACAATTAGATAATTATAAACCGCCCCATATCGAGGAGGGTTTAACGGTTGACGATTCTGACAGAACACACGCCAATTTTCATGGATTAACACTTGCGTAAGGTGATTCGGCACACGATCATGTTTATATACTATGATGATTGTACTAATACATAGTCTCAGTTGTTGTTTGTGATGGGCCCGTAATTGGTAAGTGTGATTGTTTGGCTTTGTGTGTAATTATTGATTGATTGCGAAACCTTTTCAAAACTGAAAATTTGCATTTTTCACAGTTGCGTTCGAATATGACTGGACTGTATTCGAATACGACAACATAGAGTTTGCTACTGACTTATGATTTCGCACTTGTATTCGAATACGTGTAAACGAAATACGTAGGACTATATTCGAATACGACAAGATGATTTTGCTACTGACTTATGAATTAGCATTGTATTCGAATACAGTTTGTGTATTCGAATACGATAGTGCATGTTTGTTAAAAACTTCATTTTCAACTTTCATTATGCATGTTTTCATATGAAAACCTTTCAAGGAGTATGCTAAGTTGAAACGTATTTTGTGCATTTGAATTTAATTGCTATGTGATATTCTTAATTCGGTTGGTGACCCTTTACAATTATTGTGGAAATATGGGCTTGCCTCAAATGAGAACAGGATCATCCTACTGATTAGTACCCTGGAGATGGGAAGGTAGTTAGACATACTGACCGAAGATGTGTGAGGAGGATTTTTGCGGGGAAGCGTGGAGATCATCCGGTTTGTATAGTTTTGTAGCATGATCAGATTAGAGGGTTGTATAGGGGGATTTATGTCTTTTGTGGATGTATTTAATTTTTAATACAAGGAAGATTGTACCTATACCTCATATTGTTGCTTGACTTATTTTGATGGGTCCTTGTACACTTTTTGATACGACGTGGGGAAGCTAAAATTCTTGGGGTAGTGCTTTTTGTACAGGTGTCTGCTG
Source organism: Cicer reticulatum (assembly GCA_002896235.1). NCBI lineage: Eukaryota > Viridiplantae > Streptophyta > Magnoliopsida > Fabales > Fabaceae > Cicer > Cicer reticulatum. The sequence continues at coordinate 6,964 of PGWS01027440.1, read as the reverse complement.
AGAATATCCCAGGGATATGAGCTATGTCTTATAGCCCCGATGTATTTTGTTGTTTAAATACTTTGGATTTTTGTTTCAAAAACTATTTCTGCTGCATGTAATATTGTTGACTTTTGTTGTTGGTTACCACTTAAATATTTTATACAAAAGTATTTCTTTCTTAACTTACGAAATTCGATTTTTGTTTTTTTTTTTAAAAAAAGGGGCTGCTACAAACATAGTAGCTACATTGAGTCCCTTTAACCTAAAGGAATTTAATCCACTTGTTCACCACATAAACACTCTCAATGAACACCTACTAGTCAAATTGATTGTAGTGAAGTCTTCTTAACCTTGTAGCTTAGATATCAAGTTGTTAAGGAAGGTGCCGCTATTGGGCTAGGTTACAAAAGATAGTTTTATGTTTTTTTTTTAATATCTAGCGAGTCGTTTACAAATTTATTCTTTCAGAAACTTTTCTCAGCACCAAACGTTTCTCAGCATGAGTGCCAAATGTGCTTGTAGCTTGTGTGTTTTCTTGCATTTGGTAGCGAGGAATCACATCCTTTCATAGACATCAATTAGGGTTTATGGATGTTGTTCTGATTGCAATAAATCAACATGATCATGCAAGCTTCATAACATATATTTGAGAATGATTTGCCACATAAGCATTCCAAGTATCTCTTAAAAAGGTGGGAACTTATATAGAAATAACCTGATCTAGAACCTGCACACTCAAATACAACATTAGTGGCTTTAAATTTTTCCCACAAAGTAGTTTGTTATTCATCAAAACAAGTAAGGGTCATAGCTCTTCAAACCAACTTTGTTCCAACAATCTCAACCTTTGTAATGATGATATGAAACTGCAATGGTGCAAGAAGCAACCAATGATTGTTCCAGATGAACCAACAACTTGATGGACCATCTGATTAGGCTGTTAGCAGCTTTCTAGACCGATTGCTATGGGCTTTCTGAGGCTGCAATACCCAAAGATAGAGGATCTCAACCATATGTACAGAATGTAGTAGAGTTATGACAAGCTAACTTATTAATGGGGTGATAAAGATAATATTTTGGTTCCACTGATTAGAACTTCATTATGATCAAACTCTGAAGCATTCCTATTGCGAACCATCGTGATTTTGGGAAGCCATAGGGAATGGAAGGATGGAGTGGCCTAGTCGAGAGGGATAAGTAGGTGGAAAGTTAGGTTAAGGGCTAGGAGAGTAAGTCTAAAGATGTTTTAAGGACAATTCAGATATTGCTTGAGCTGCTATCTATACCGCTTGTGACATAGGATTCACAAGCATAGGTGAGGGAGTTCAAAGGTAGGTGTGTGAGAGAGTATGTGTACATTGGATTGGTAGTATGGTGAGGTGGTTGTGGAGGGTTAGTGTAATAGAGGATAAGTTGGGTTGGATATTGTGTGTTAAAATGGGTAGGATGTGCTTAGACAGAAAACATGTTAGGATTTTGGAAATGGTGTTAGCATTTGTATCGATATTATCAAAGGAATATAATGTGCTTCAGAGGTGGATGTTATTATGTTCATCTGAAATGAGGTTTTCGTCTGTTTCTCACTGGTGTGTGAATCTTCTTCCCATCCTTTTCTACACTATGGTAGTTGTATTGACAAATCTTTTTCTTATTCTTGTTTAAGAACTAGGGATGCGCGTTAGGCAAAATGAAAGCATACTAGAAGTCGTCTCTTGGACAGATTCATACATCTTGAGTTATTTCAACAACCTGTATAATCTTCTCCAAATGGGGCAGACGAGACTTAACTAGAAAAAAAGTGTCTCGACAAACCATAATCAGACCCACCATGGTATGACTAGATTATTCTTCTTACTTCACCACTTGGCTTATAAGTTCTTGGTATAGATGAAGTTGCATCTTGATGACATAAAATGTTGAACATAGCTGCAGAAGATGTATCCGGTGTTATTCTTGCAGTATATCTTACTACTACGTTTAAAGCTTTTGGAATGAGGTGAATCACCATTAGCACAACAGTGATGAGTCAGGGTACGAAATGGTGTTAATCTTTTCTGGCTAAAGTTGATAATACATGACCTCATGTGTTGTATTATTAGGATTGGGAAGATTTGTCTTGATCTATGGAAATGAATCCCACATCAGTACCCTTGTGATCTTTACTAACATGATCTATAGACCCAACCTTAAGATATCGCACACATATACGTAAATCTTTGAACTTACCATCTATTGGATATGCAATAAACTGACATGGAGTGACATTTAATGCCATGAACAATATATTTTATAACGGAAGTGATGGTTTATTGAGTATTTGTTGGAATCCCTAAAATCGTATTTGAAATGTCTCCATCCTGTTAGATCGTGAATCCTCATAATCATTGAACCAAAACGTCTAAAGCAACAACTTGATATAGGTTAAGAGTACTCATACTACCCACCAGCAAAAATCTTTAGCGAGAGTTTGGGAAATTAACTTGGAGTTCATGGAGGATATCTAATTGATCTAGATTGAAAATCATTGTGGGAATGTAAGACATGTAACCGAGTGTAGAGCCAGAGGTAGAGCTTTAAGCCATTTGAATCCATTAGAGATTAAGAGAGTTTCAAAAGTTTGAAAGAGATAGCAAAGGATTGGGAAATACGTGAGGTTAGTGAGTGATTGTGATTTTTTTATTTAAAAAACTTATTTCTAAAATGGAAAACTAACTAACTTGCACACATTATGATGCATAAATAACACTTGTTACAAAATGACAAACCGTACACATCTTACAAGAAAACTGTTCATATCATAATTAATTGAATTTAAATTAACCAAAGGCACAAAACAATATAAATTTCATCAGAGGTAGAGAATATATATTTAACCATTTACTTTGCTTTACCTGAGGCAAAAACATACATGGTTTTCATCATCATTCCTTTATAAATAGAATGTTTAGATTTTTCTGTATAAAGTTAAATTTGTCCTTAATACGGGATTTTGTAAAAATATATGTCCACTGATGATCAGTGTCAATAAATTTAATATCTAAAATGTCCTTTAGAACATATTCCCTTATAAAATAATGTTTAATCTCTATATGTTTTTTACTCGAATGTAAAATAGGATTTTTGGGTAAACATATAGCTGAAGTATTACCACAGAAGATAGGAATGCCACTTTCATTTATTTTGAAATCTTCTAGCAGAGTGCTAAAATTGATAGTTGAAATATTTTATGCTTCTACTATACATACAACAATAGTCCCTTGTCTTTTGTTGGACTAGGAGATTATATTCTCACCAAGCAATGTATAGTTTCCAGTTGTTTTTTTCCTTTCTAGTTTTTCTCCAACATAGTCGGCATCATAGAAGCCTACTAACTTGTACTCAAAGGATGGCATATAACATATACCAAGATTAGTAGTACATTTTAAACATCTAAATATCCTCTTAGCAACTTTTACGTGGGATTCTTTAGGATCAGACTGAAATCTTGAACATACACACTCACAACAAAATATCAAGTCCAGAGACAGTTAAGCAAAGAAGAGAGCCAATCATCTGTTTGTATACTTTATGATCCATGTTTTTACCTGATGAACCCTTATCAAGAGAGCATGTTGGATGCATAAGTGTAGATATAGGCTTACACTCATCCATTTTAAATTTCTTAAGTAGTTCTCTTATATATTTGGTCTGGTGAATGCATAAACCATCTAAGGTTTTGAGGAATTTTAATTCCAAGAAAGGATTTTAGTTCTCCTGTCATGGTCATCTCAAATTCATTCTGCATTAACTTAGAAAATTCTTGATAGAGCTTACCATTAGTAGAACCAAAAATTATACAATCAACATATATTTGCAAAATGTGAAGGTCATTCCTTGATGATCTTTTAAATAAAGTAATGTCAACTTGACCTATTTGAAAATCATTTTTTAATAAAAAAAACTACTAAGTCTATCACACCAACCTCTTGGAGCCTATTTGAGACCATCTAAGATTTCTTCAATTTGAAAACATAGTATGGAAACTCATTATCTTCAAAGCCAGGAGGTTGTTTGACATACACTTCTTTATATCCTTGAGCTACTAGTCTAGCCTAGTTATAATCAATTCACCTTTCTCATTTAGTTTGTTTCTGAAATCTAACTTGGTTCATATTGAATTATTTTCATTAGGCTTGGGTTCAAGATCTCAAACATAATTTCTTTTGAATCAATTCATTTCTTCTTGCATGGTTGTAATCCATTCATGATTTTCTTTAAATGTAGACCTAATCTTTAGAGGATCATTTACATCAGATAGTCTGGATGTGAAGATTTGTATTTCAATCCATATTTTGGGTTCTTGATGCCTTTGACTTTTAGATGGTTCATTACTGCTTGTCGTTGAATTGTCAAGTTCATCTTCTAATTGATTAGAAGCTGATTTTTGTTGATTCTTCTAATATCTCTAGTTCCTTGGGTATCCGTAAATCTGCTAAATCTACATATGGCTTTGACTTTTTATGGTCAAAATTTTTGTAATCAAACATGACATAAATTGACTTCTCAACAATCAGTGTCTCTTTATTGTATACTTTATAATCTTTACACTTTTCAAAGCATTCGAAAAAAGGTGTACTTTTGAAATCATGAATCAAACTTTCCAAGATTCTCTTTTACATTCAAAATATAGCATATGCGACCAAATTGACAAAAGTATGAAATGTTTTGTTTTATTCCTTTCGACATTGAAGTGACAAGAATCACAACGATTTAAATTGTATTCCTATTATAATTCCTTTTCACGTGGCTAAACTAGAGCAAAGAGATAAAAACAAATACATAAAAACAGAATGTAAAGAACACAAAGATTTATACTTGTAGGTTCACCACCAATGTGGTAGCTACGTCGAGTCTCCCTTCAACTTGAAGGAGATTAATCCACTAAAACTTGAACTTACACTTGAACACCTCCCTAGTCACAATGAATTGTGTTCAATCTTCTCACCTCTAGCTTAGTATGGTCAAGTTTTTGAGGAAAGACAACCATTACTGGGCCAGATTACAAATTTCAATCAATGTCATCTCATCATCAAGCTTAGTACCATCAATCTGTTGAGTAAAACAAAAGTAGCAGAGGATATGTTAAGTAGAGGATATGATAGGAAAATGATACATATCCAGAGCATGTCTTACAGATCATCATCAGACAAAATTGTTCAAGGTGATCAGTAGATGATGCACAAAGCTTTGTCTTCTTGGAGCAATGACTTATCAGATCATTGACTATCATCAAAGCTTATAACTTCTTTAGAGTGTTAACTTTCTCTAGATGGTACACACCATATTAGTGTCAGACGATTGGTGATTGTAAGAGGTTGATGCAATAACTTGATTTTCATGCTTATTAAAGTTAGAGGTAGTCACTTGCTTTATCAGAGGTAGTGGCATGGTTGCATTCATCAAAGGCAACTCAAATAGAACATATCTGCATAACCGGAGGCAACTAAGCCATAACGTCATTTGCAACACTAGAGTCAACCGAAGTTTGCTTGTATTGTCAGAGTCAACACAAAAGTAACGCGTTAGAGCAAGCGCACCAAGCTTAGAATGTAGAGCAAAAGCGCTATATTGGTTTCCTTTGTATTGGTCTAACCACCAGAGGATATAGCTCAATAGAGGATATAATATAATATCTTACAAATTTACTTGTTCTAGAAACTACACATTTAATTTGAAATATTATTACATTAAACTGTTCCCACAAATAAATTTTGTTATCATCAAAACAAGTAGGGTTATAATTCTTCTAATCAACTTTGTTTAACACTCATTTCCGAAAGAGTCTTAATAAGAATATGTCTAATATTGATTCTATTTTGAATATAACATGCGCTGTTCACTACTTCTTCCCACAAATCTTTGGCAACATTTATTTCATGAATCATGGTATGTGTCATTTCTAGGAGAGATCTCTTTTTTCTTTCTACAACACCATTTTGCTAAGGTGTTCTACCAGAAGAAAAAATATGTAAAATTTCATTCTCTTAACCAAAGTTTTCAAAAGGCCTATTTTTAAATTCACTCACATGATAATTATGAATTGTTGCAATACAAATACCTTTTTCATTTTGCACTTGTTTACTGAAGGTAGTGAAAACTTTATGTGACTCATCCTTGTGAATAAGGAACTTTACCCATGTCCATGTGGAATAGTCATAACAATAGTGAGTTCATACTTTTAACCATTAACAGAGGTTGTTCTTACTGGACCAAATAAATCAAGATGTAAAAGTTCAAGTGGTCTAGAAGTGAAAACAACATTTTTTGAAGAATTTAATGACTTATGGATGAAATGGTAATTTTAATAAATATCTAGATATTTCGAGGATATTGTTAAAATAATTAATATTATATTTAAAATACACACACATATATATAATATATATATATAAATATATATATATATATATATATATGTTTGTGTGGAGGAAAAAGAGAAGGAAATAGAAAGAAAAGAAATAGAAAGGAAGGAAAAAGGAAGAAAGGAAAAGGGAAAGAAAGAAAGAAAACAAAATCCATCTTCTTCCTCTGCCTCGCGTGATCTCCCTTCTTCCTCCTTCTTCCATTTTCATTTTCGCTTCTTCCTTTTGTTCAAGAATAGAAACCCAAGGCTTAGTGGGTAAGAAAGCAAGGATTTCTCAGCTTCATACTTCCTCGTTGTTTCGAAAACGAAGAAAAACGGTGTTAGGGATTTCAAAACCGTCAAACACAAACCTCCCCGTTTCATCTAGATCTAAGCTTTGTTTCGCAAAGAGATAGAAGGGAAAGTTGTTCACTACCACGCTACGGTGCTAGGGAACCAACTTTGGAAGCGACGTTGCGAGCAAAGATTTAACCGGATTTACTCGCGGTACCGTAATCGCACGTTACAGCTAACGTGAAGGTAAGGGCTCCTTCCAAACTTCTAGTTTGCATTTAGGGACTTATCTGTGGTTGTGTGGAA
>PGWS01027439.1:0-20895 GCA_002896235.1 Cicer reticulatum | reverse complement strand
TCAAATACAACATTAGTGCTTTAAATTTTTCCCACAAAGTAGTTTGTTATCATCAAAACAAGTAAGGGTCATAGCTCTTCAAACCAACTTTGTTCCAACAATCTCAACCTTTGTAATGATGATATGAAACTGCAATGGTGCCAAAGAAGCAACCAATGATTGTTCCAGATGAACAAAACTTGATGGACCATCTGATTAGGCTGTTAGCAGCTTTCTAGACCGATTGCTATGGGCTTTCTGAGGCTGCAATACCCAAAGATAGAGGATCTCAACCATATGTCCGAATGTAGTAGAGTTATGACAAGCTAATCTTATCTAATGGGTGATAAAAGATAATATTTTGTTCCACTGATTAGAAACTTCATTATGATCCAAACTCTGAGCATTCCTATTGCGAACCATCGTGATTTTGGGAAGCCATAGGGAATGGAAGGATGGAAGTGGGCTAGGTCGAGAGGGATAGAGGTGGAAAGTTAGGTTAAGGCTAGGAGAGTAATCTAAAGATGTTTAAGGACAATTCAGTAATTGCTTGAGCTGCTATCTTAACCGCTTGGTGAATAGGATTCACAAGCATAGGTGAGGGAGGTTCAAAGGTAGGTGTGGAGAGAGTATGTGTAATTGGATTGGTAGTATGTGAAGGTGTTTGTGGAGGGTTAGTGTAAGTAGAGGATAATGTTGGGTTTGGAAATTGTGTGTTAAAAGGGTAGGATGTGCTTAGAAGAAATAATGTTAGGATTTTGGAAATGGTGTTAGCATTTTGTATCGATATTATCAAAGGAAATAATGTGCTTAGAGGTGGATGTTACCTTATGTTTCATCCTCGAAATGAGGTTTTCTTGTTTCTCACTGGTGTGTGAATCTTCTTCCCCATCCTTTTTTTACACTTATAAAGGTAGTTGTATTCTGACAAATCTTTTCTTTTCTGTTATAAACTAGGGAATACGCGTTAGGCAAATGAAAGCATAACTAGATCGTCTCTTGGACGATTCATAACTCTTGACGTATTTCTAACAAACCTGTTATATCTTCTTCAAAAATGGGGGCAGACGAGCTTTAAAACTAGAAAAAAAAGTGTGCTTCAGACCCACTTGGTTGACTAGATATTCTTCTTACTTTCACACTTGGCCTTATAACAGTTCTTGTTATAGATGAGTTGCATCTTGATGACATTAAGAAATGTTGAACACTAGTGCAGAAGATGTTATCCAGGTGTTATTCTTGAGTATATCTCCTACTACGTCTAAAGTTTGGATGAATGGAATCACCATTAGCACAACAGTGTGATGAGTCCAGGGTACGAAATGGTGTTAATCTTTTCTGGCCTAAAGTTGATAATACATGACCTCATGTGTTGTAATTATTAGGTTGGGAAGATTTGTCTTGATCTTATGGGAAATGATCCACATCAGACCCTTGTGATCTTTACTAACATGATCTATAGACCCACCTTTAGATATCGCACACCTCGTCAAAATCTTGAACTTTACCATCTATTGGATATGCAATAAACTGACATGGAGTTGACTTTATCATGCCATGAACCAAATATTTTATAACGGAAGTGATGGTTTATTGAGTTAATTTTGTTTGGAATCCCTAAAATCGTATTTGAAATGTCTCCATCCTTGTTAGCATCGGTGAACCTCCATAATTCCTTAACCAAAACGTCTAAAGCAACAACTTGATATAGGTTAAAGTACTCATACTAACCAACACCAGCAAAATCTTTAGCGAGGTTTGGGAAATTTACTTGGAGTTCATGGAGGATATCTAATTGATCTAGATTGAAAATCATTGTGGGAATGTAAGACATGTAACCGAGTGTAGAGCCAGAGGTAGAGCTTTAAGCCATTTGAATCCATTAGAGATTAAGAGAGTTTCAAAAGTTTGAAAGAGATAGCAAAGGATTGGGAAATACGTGAGGTTAGTGAGTGATTGTGATTTTTTTATTTAAAAAACTTATTTCTAAAATGGAAAACTAACTAACTTGCACACATTATGATGCATAAATAACACTTGTTACAAAATGACAAACCGTACACATCTTACAAGAAAACTGTTCATATCATAATTAATTGAATTTAAATTAACCAAAGGCACAAAACAATATAAATTTCATCAGAGGTAGAGAATATATATTTAACCATTTACTTTGCTTTACCTGAGGCAAAAACATACATGGTTTTCATCATCATTCCTTTATAAATAGAATGTTTAGATTTTTCTGTATAAAGTTAAATTTGTCCTTAATACGGGATTTTGTAAAAATATATGTCCACTGATGATCAGTGTCAATAAATTTAATATCTAAAATGTCCTTTAGAACATATTCCCTTATAAAATAATGTTTAATCTCTATATGTTTTTTACTCGAATGTAAAATAGGATTTTTGGGTAAACATATAGCTGAAGTATTACCACAGAAGATAGGAATGCCACTTTCATTTATTTTGAAATCTTCTAGCAGAGTGCTAAAATTGATAGTTGAAATATTTTATGCTTCTACTATACATACAACAATAGTCCCTTGTCTTTTGTTGGACTAGGAGATTATATTCTCACCAAGCAATGTATAGTTTCCAGTTGTTTTTTTCCTTTCTAGTTTTTCTCCAACATAGTCGGCATCATAGAAGCCTACTAACTTGTACTCAAAGGATGGCATATAACATATACCAAGATTAGTAGTACATTTTAAACATCTAAATATCCTCTTAGCAACTTTTACGTGGGATTCTTTAGGATCAGACTGAAATCTTGAACATACACACTCACAACAAAATATCAAGTCCAGAGACAGTTAAGCAAAGAAGAGAGCCAATCATCTGTTTGTATACTTTATGATCCATGTTTTTACCTGATGAACCCTTATCAAGAGAGCATGTTGTGATGCTATAAGTGTAGATATGCTTACCACTCATCCATTCTTAAATTTCTTATGAGAGTTCTTATATATTTGGTCTGGTGAATGCATAAAAGACCTCATAAGGTTTTGAGTGAATTTAATTCAAGAAAGGTATTTTAGTTCTCCGTCAACGTCATCTCAAATTCATTCTGCATACTAGAAAATCCTTGATAGAGCTTACCATTAGTAGAACCAAAAATAACAATCAACATATATTTGCAAATGTGAAGGTCATCCATGATCTTTTAAAATAAAGTAATGTCAACTTGACCTATTGAAAATCATTTTTTTAATAAAAAAAACTACTAAGTCTACACACCAACCTCTTGGAGCCTATTTGAGACCATCTAAGATTGCTTCAATTTGAAAACATAGTATGGAAACTCATTATCTTCAAGCCAGGAGGTTGTTTGACATAACTCTTTATATCCTGACTTAATAGTCTAGCCTAGTTATACAATTCACCTTTCTCATTTAGTTTGTTTCTGAAATCTAACTTGGTTCATATTGAATTATTTTCATTAGGCTTGGGTTCAAGATCTCAAACATAATTTCTTTTGAATCAATTCATTTCTTCTTGCATGGTTGTAATCCATTCATGATTTTCTTTAAATGTAGACCTAATCTTTAGAGGATCATTTACATCAGATAGTCTGGATGTGAAGATTTGTATTTCAATCCATATTTTGGGTTCTTGATGCCTTTGACTTTTAGATGGTTCATTACTGCTTGTCGTTGAATTGTCAAGTTCATCTTCTAATTGATTAGAAGCTGATTTTTGTTGATTCTTCTAATATCTCTAGTTCCTTGGGTATCCGTAAATCTGCTAAATCTACATATGGCTTTGACTTTTTATGGTCAAAATTTTTGTAATCAAACATGACATAAATTGACTTCTCAACAATCAGTGTCTCTTTATTGTATACTTTATAATCTTTACACTTTTCAAAGCATTCGAAAAAAGGTGTACTTTTGAATCATGAATCAAACTTTTCCAGAGATTCTCTTTTACATTCAAAATATAGCATATGCGACCAAATTGACAAAAGTAGTGGAAATGTTGTTTTATCCTTTCGACATTGAGTGTGACAGAATCACATGATACGATTTGTTAAAATTAGTATTCCTATTATAATTCCTTTTCACGTGGCTAAAACAGAGGCAAAATGAGTATTAAAAACATGAATACAGTAAAATAAGGTTAATAGGTAAAGAACACAAAGATTTATAACTTGTAGGTTCACCACCAATGTGGATAAGCTACGTCGAGTCTCCCTTTCAACTTGAAAGGGAGATTTTAATCCACTAAAGCATTGAACTTACACTTGAACACCATCCCTAGTCACAAATAGAATTTGTGTTCAATTCTTCTCATCCTCTAAGACATAGTATGGTCAAGTTTTTGAGGAGAAGACAACCATTACTGTGGCCAAGATTACAAATTTCAATCAATGTCATCTCATTCATCAAGCTTAGTACCATCATCTGTTGAGTAAAACAAAAGTAGCAGAGGATATGTTAAGTAGAGGATATGATAGGAAAATGATACATATCCAGAGCATGTCTTACAGATCATCATCAGACAAAATTGTTCAAGGTGATCAGTAGATGATGCACAAAGCTTTGTCTTCTTGGAGCAATGACTTATCAGATCATTGACTATCATCAAAGCTTATAACTTCTTTAGAGTGTTAACTTTCTCTAGATGGTACACACCATATTAGTGTCAGACGATTGGTGATTGTAAGAGGTTGATGCAATAACTTGATTTTCATGCTTATTAAAGTTAGAGGTAGTCACTTGCTTTATCAGAGGTAGTGGCATGGTTGCATTCATCAAAGGCAACTCAAATAGAACATATCTGCATAACCGGAGGCAACTAAGCCATAACGTCATTTGCAACACTAGAGTCAACCGAAGTTTGCTTGTATTGTCAGAGTCAACACAAAAGTAACGCGTTAGAGCAAGCGCACCAAGCTTAGAATGTAGAGCAAAAGCGCTATATTGGTTTCCTTTGTATTGGTCTAACCACCAGAGGATATAGCTCAATAGAGGATATAATATAATATCTTACAAATTTACTTGTTCTAGAAACTACACATTTAATTTGAAATATTATTACATTAAACTGTTCCCACAAATAAATTTTGTTATCATCAAAACAAGTAGGGTTATAATTCTTCTAATCAACTTTGTTTAACACTCATTTCCGAAAGAGTCTTAATAAGAATATGTCTAATATTGATTCTATTTTGAATATAACATGCGCTGTTCACTACTTCTTCCCACAAATCTTTGGCAACATTTATTTCATGAATCATGGTATGTGTCATTTCTAGGAGAGATCTCTTTTTTCTTTCTACAACACCATTTTGCTAAGGTGTTCTACCAGAAGAAAAAATATGTAAAATTTCATTCTCTTAACCAAAGTTTTCAAAAGGCCTATTTTTAAATTCACTCACATGATAATTATGAATTGTTGCAATACAAATACCTTTTTCATTTTGCACTTGTTTACTGAAGGTAGTGAAAACTTTATGTGACTCATCCTTGTGAATAAGGAACTTTACCCATGTCCATGTGGAATAGTCATAACAATAGTGAGTTCATACTTTTAACCATTAACAGAGGTTGTTCTTACTGGACCAAATAAATCAAGATGTAAAAGTTCAAGTGGTCTAGAAGTGAAAACAACATTTTTTGAAGAATTTAATGACTTATGGATGAAATGGTAATTTTAATAAATATCTAGATATTTCGAGATATTTGTCTTAAAAGTAATTAATATATATTTAAATACACACACATATAATATATAATATATAATTATATATATATTATATTATATATGTTTGTGTGGAGGGAAAAGAGAAGGAAATAGAAAGAAAAGAAATAGAAAGGAAGGAAAAAGAAAGAAAGGAAAAGGGAAAGAAAGAAACAAAGCAAAATCCATCTTCTTCCTCTGCCTCGCGTGACCCCCTTCTTCCTCCTTCTTCCATTTTCATTTTCGCTTCTTCCTTTTGTTCAAGAATAGAAACCCAAGGCTTAGTGGGTAAGAAAGCAAGGATTTCTCAGCTTCATACTTCCTCGTTGTTTCGAAAACGAAGAAAAACGGTGTTAGGGATTTCAAAACCGTCAAACACAAACCTCCCCGTTTCATCTAGATCTAAGCTTCGTTTCGCAAAGAGATAGAAGGGAAAGTTGTTCACTACCACGCTACGGTGCTAGGGAACCAACTTTGGAAGCGACGTTGCGAGCGGAGATTTTACCGGATTTACTCGCGGTACCGTAATCGCACGTTAAAGCTAACGTGAAGGTAAGGGCTCCTTCCAAACTTCTAGTTTGCATTTAGGGACTTATCTGTGGTTGTGTGGAAAAGAATTTTGTTAGGGTTAAAGTGTTTATTTGGGGAAAATGAATTTAAGGCTTTATGGGTAAAATCTTAGAGTTAGGTTTTGGGGATATTGATGAATGTTTCGCGGGAAATGAATTTAACCCATTGGTGTATGAATTTGAGTAAATGAAGTTTGACGGGTTCATAATTCATGCTTATGAAATTTGATATGTGTATGGTTGGATTTTGTGGAGAAATGAATTGATGTGTTTTGGTGTGAATCATGGATTGAATTTGATAATATGTTTGAGTTTGTTTTGTGTGGAATTTGAAAACTATTAGAGTTAAACGAGTATTAAGAATGGGGAATCTCTTAATGTTTTGTTACTTAATGTTTGTTTGGAAAAATCGTTTAAGTTAACTGGGCGTTAAGAATGGGGAATCTCTTAATGTCTTGTTACTTAATGTTTGTTTTTGAAAATCGTTTTAGTAAATGAGTATTAAGAATGGGGAATCTCTTAATGCCTTGTTTACTGAAGATTTTGTTTGAAAATCGTTTAAGTTAGCTGGGCGTTAAGAATGGGGAATCTCTTAATGTCTTGGTTACTTAATATTTGTTTTGAAAATCGTTTAAGTTAAATGAGAATTAAGAATGGGGAATCTCTTAATGTCTCGTTTACCATCTTCAGTATTTCCAATGACTAGATCTAGAGGATGATGCGTGACTGTTTTCCATCCTCTTGGAAGTTGCTGAGAGGTTGGATCAGACTCATCCTCTGCGTGAGGACCAGGTGCTTGAGAGGATGATTTTTCATCTTCTTCATCCTTATCCATTTTCTCTAAACACAAGTCATCAAACTCATCAAAAATAACATGCATGGATTCCTCCACAGTTTGAGTCCTAAGATTATATATTCTATAACCTTTTGACGTTGTGGAGTATCCTAGAAAAATTCCTTTATCAGATTTTGGATCAAACTTTCCCAAATTTTCTTTATTATTTAGAATGTAGCAATAACATCCAAATATGTGAAAATATGAAATATTTGGTTTTCTCCCTTTCCATAATTCACATGGAGTTTTGTTTAAAATTTTTCTAATGGATGTACGATTTGAAATATAACAAGCGGTGTTAATGGCTTCGGCCCAAAAATATTTTTCAATATTGGCTTCATTTAAAATAGTTCTAGCCATTTCTTGTAAAGTTCTATTTTTCCTTTCAACAACCCCATTTTGTTGGGGAGTTCTTGGACAAGAAAAGTTGTGAGAAATACCATTTTCTTCACAAAGATTTTTAAAAGATTCATTTTCAAATTCACCTCCATGGTCACTTCTCACCGAGACAATTTTTGATCCTTTTTCATTTTGAATCTTTTTGCAAAAATGGTGGAATGCCTCAAAGGCTTCATCTTTGTGTTTTAAAAATAGAACCCAAGTAAAACGAGAAAAATCATCAACAATAACAAAGCCATATCTTTTTCCACTAAGACTTGGAGTTTTGATAGGACCAAAAAGATCAACGTGAATGCGTTCAAGAGGATGATTTGTTGAAACAAAGTTTTTAGAGTGAAAACTACTTTTAACTTGTTTTCCTTTCACACAAGCTTCACAAACTTTGTCTTTTTCAAAATTGATTTTTGGAAGTCCTTTTACTAATTCTAAATTTGCCAATTTAGAAAAGTGTTTAAGCTTGTGTGACCGGTCGTTTGTGCCAAATCATACTTTTTCAATGAACACAAAACAGATTCAGTAGGTAAATCATCAAGATAAAGTCATATAATTCTTTTTTCTACACCGGAAAAGAAACTCTACCGAGGATGAGTGTTTAACTCACATAGAGTAGCTTAAAATATTCCAAAACCACCTATCACATAATTGACTATGCTTAGCAGTTATGTTTTAAGCCATCCACGAATTGAACATTTTCAATTTTGCAGAAATATTCTTAACAATAATACTGTTTGCTTTTATTTGCGCTTTATCATTATTACCATGTGACCGATCCTCCCACTCCCTTATCTCTAATGACAATGAAGCATTGCTTATCCACTGTCATATGCCTGAACAACCATTGGTCCAAGTACCAGGGATTTCATTTTGTATGATTAGAGGATGAAACCTGTATAGAGATTTAAAAGAGACTAGTACCATTATAGTATTGGGTCCTTGTTGGTTAGTATGTTCCTCTTGTGAGGACCTTCCTTTTGTGATAACAAAGACTCATAGTGCCCATTTTACCACATAATGAGCATGCTGCTTTTCATTGTTTAGCTTTTTTAGCATGACAAATTTGGAAGATATGCACCAAGTTATCTTGCAAAAGGTGCATTAGGCCTATCCTCTCGTTTTTAGGCAAGAAAAAATTCTCATATAAATTTGATTCTTGAGCGCTTAAAAACCAAATTCAGCCTGTTCAATATTACAGTATGAGAACCCATTATCTTTGAAATGTTTTCTGTAATTTGACAAAGTTTGAAAATATTTTTAAAGTTTCCCTAACCTCAGTTTTCAAAATTTTCCTTTTATCTGTATCCTCGTCAGGGGATGAGTTTCAACTATTTTCTTGTTAAGAATTTTTGTTATCTCTCCTCAGAATTTGAAGTGAGATTGCTTATAAAATCTTGAATGATTTAACATATTCATATTCTTTTTATGTAGCTCTCATTTTGTTCCTTATCTCAACAAGTTGATTTTTTTGAAACATGCATTTTTGAGATAAAGTGTAGAGTCATTTAAAAAGGCTATCAAATTCAATTTCTAAATTTTCACAATTAGGACAGGTAGACAGAAATACTTACCTTTTCATTTTCTGAATTTTGACAATGAGACATAGGTTGGCCTCTTCTTCCTTTTCTGCTCCGAGGATGACTCATCACTATCAATCCCAAGTGATCATCATGGATTTGTTTTGTATTGGAAATTTTCTAGAGTTCCTTTTGTTGAGAGGACACTCCCAGTTTTATAGTGGCCCATCTTGTTGCACCGTAACAAGATTATTTGACTTTTGTCAATTTTTCTTTTTTGAGAGGTCTCTATTCTGTCCTCTTTCTGTTTATCATCTCTGGATTTTCTGGAAATCAGAAGAGGTCATCTTCATCCTCAGACAGAGATACTCTGCGTTTTCCTTTGTTAAGACATCTCATTTCTTCTTGGAGATGAGCTTTTCATTTGGCTTGGTTTTTTAGAGCATCCATTCTTCCCATTTTTGTTGGTTATTCAGCCAACAACACATGGTTCATGAGCTCTTAGAGTTCCAACCAAATCTCTATATTCTCATGTTGGTCAAATCTCTTGCTTCTGTATGGGCAGTTACCATTTGGCCTCCATTCCTTTTGGTAACTCCTTAAGAATTTTCTTATCCTTTCTTGAACGGAGTATATACCTTTCCAAGAAGATCTCAAGTTATTAAATGATGGTTAATTCTTGAGAACATTTCATCAATAAGTTTCATCCTCTTTATTTTGAATAGTTTGAATCCCTTACTCCCATGTCTATCCTTGCTTCTTTTACATGGTCTGATCCTTCATGATAGAATCCTTAGAGTATCCCAGAGCTCTATAGCGTTTTTGCATTCTTCAACTCTGTTCAATACTCTTCCCTGCTCAAAGCACACGTTAAAAATAAATGAAGCTTAGAGTTTTAGGAGTACCGTTGCATTTTCATCAACCGTCCAGTGTGCTTGAGGTTTCTCATCGGAGGTTGCATCTCGTTGTTGGTTCTGATGACCATGATCTCCATTTCCATCCACAGACCACATGTTGTTGTCTTGTGATATGAGAAATAGCCTCATCTTACCTTCAAATGATAGTAATCTGTACCATTAAAGTAGGGAGGTCGGCCTGGATGATCCTCCTTCAGGGATGTACTTAGCTTTTGACAATTTTCTTTTGGATCTTTTCTCTTACACTGTTAGGTGTATTTTTATAGAGAACCTTGCTACTGATGCCAATTGATGTAGCTAAATATCACAGAAGGGGGGGGGTGTAACACCCCGTTTTTCAAAGCGGCGTGTATTTTTTTTTCAAAAGAAATTAAAATAAAACAGAGAAATAAATAAGGAAATACCTTTTGATAAATAATTGAGTCATATAATTTACAAGCAGCGAAAAAAAGTTCTCAAAATATGAGCCAAAATATTTACACATCAAAAGTTGGTACACATGTTGAACCATCGAAATAACATGTCAAGCTGACAATATTAGTATAGGTACAGTCTTCCATTTTAAAACAAATACGAATCAAAAGAAAGACGTCTGATCCCTTTATGTCAAACCTAATCTGATCATTCTCCATAACAAAACTAACACCACTCTGGGTGATCTCCACGCGCCCCGCGAGATCCTCCTACATAGCTCCAGTCAAGCATTCTCATCTACATTCCCATCCGTAAGGTACGAACCGGTAGGATCGTCCTGGCTCTCATCTGAGGGCAAAACCCCAGATTTCCACAATAGTTGTAAAGGGTCACCAACCGAAATTAACAGTTAACACGTAACATTTAAGTTTTCAAATGCACAAAATAACCTTTCCACTTAGCATGCACCTTAAAAGGGTTTTCCATATGCTAAAAGTTCATATAAAACGCTTGCCAAATAAAAATGAAGTCGAAAATAAAGTTCTCAATTCCATCAAGTAATCATAAAACTAACCAGACATTGATAAATTCAATGAGCAATCTGTTATCTAACTCAAAATAAGAATTTTCTACCTAAGCCAATCGATTTCCAAATCGATTTCCTGAAGGTTTTTAGTGAAATTTGAATTCTGGGCTTAATTCAATCGATTGGGCAATCAATTGACAGCATTAGCTCAGGCCCTGACTTAATGCCAATCGATTTCCAAATCGATTTATCTGAATTCCTTGCATGGCCAAATCGATTTCCAAATCGATTTTCTTAATTGGTTTTGAAAAACATATTATAAAATCGATTGGCTAATCGATTATGTCAAATAGGGAAGTCCCCTGTAACTCATCCAATCGATTGTGAAATCGATTTCCCTGCATATTTCTTCCAAAAACACATAAACTAACTCAATATCATTCATACACAGATTCCACATCTTAATCACTTAGCAATTCCCACACAATCACCACAACATCATGAGCTTCGAAATAGTTTTGCAATCAAACATGCTATCACACAATTCCAAACAAACATAACACTTAGCACTTATAACAAAATCACTACATCATCATGAGCTCGAATAGTTTTGCAATCAAACATGCTATCACACCATTCCAACAAAACCCTCCGCGAGAGGCGTAAATCCTAAACGTTACAGTTGCTCTCGATACGAACACGGTGCAGTCTCTCATGGACAAACCACAATTACCAGGGTGTTAGTCCTCACGGGAACAAACACCAGTGCAGTCACGGACAAACACAACTTACAGGGTGTAGTCTCTCACGGAACAAACACCTGTGTAGTCTCTCACGGACAACACAATTACCAGGGTGTAGTCTCTCACGAAACAACACCTGTGGTAGTCTCTCACGGACTAAACACAATTACAGGGTGGTAGTCTCTCACGGACAAACACCTGTGCAGTCTCTCTCAAACGGACAAACACAATTTACCAGGGTGTAGTCTCTCACGGACAAACAACCTGTGCAGTCTTTCTCAGGACAACACAATTTACAAAAAAGCGAAAACCATAAACGTACTTGGCGTATCACGGGGCCCGTACCGTTAATCGAGGTGCACCTAATCACGGGTCTGCACGATTACAAAAAGCATGAAAATGCATGAGCCTATACTGACTTCCATCCACAAACAATCGTTAAGCATCATGCAGATATTAAAGATTCCCCATTTTACTACTCATTTAACTTAAACGATTCACAACAAACATAAGCAAACAAGAATATTAAAGATTCCCCATTCTTAATACTCTTTTGACTTAAGCGGATTTCAAAACACTTTAAGTAAACAAATATTAAGAGATTCCCCATTCTTAATACTCTTGTTTAACTTAAACATTTCCAAAACAACATTAATAAACCGAGATTATTAAAAGATTCCCATTTTGTAATACTCGTTTATAACTCTAATGGTTTTAAAATTCCACACAAAAAACTCAACATATTATTCAAATTCCAATCCATGATTCACACCAAAACACATCAATTCATTTCACACAAAATCCAACATACACATATCAAATTTCAATAAGCAATGATTATAAACACGCCAAATACGAAGAACACAATCATCGACAACATACCCCTCAAACACATCAAATCATTTCTCAAAATCATACGTAACATTAAGTAAACAAGACATTAAGAGATTCCCAATTCTTAATACTCATAACTTAAAACGATTTACAAAACAACATTAAGTAAACAAGACACTTAAGAGATTCCCCATCTCTAATTCTCATTTTACTTTAAACGATTTTCCAAAAACAAACATTAAGTAAATAAGACATTAAGAATCCCCATTCTTAATCTCGTTTAACTTAAACGATTTTCCAAAAACAAACATTAAATAAACCAGACATTAAGAGATTCCTCCTTCTTAATACTCATTTAACTTAAACGATTTTTCCAAAACAACATTAGTAAACAAGACCATTAAGCAGATTCCCCATTCTTAATAACTCATTTAATTAAAAACGATTTTTCTCAAACACACATAAGTAAACCGAGATATTAAAAGATCCCCATTTTTAACGCCGTTACTCGTTAACTCTAATGGTTTTTCAAATTCCACAAACCAAAACAAATTCCAAACATATTATAATTCAATCCACAATCTAAATACCAAAACAGTATTAATAGTCATTTTTCCACAGAAATTCCAACCATACACAACAAATTTCATTACAGTATAATTAGAACACGTCAAATACGATGAACAACAAATCAAACACAACATAACACTCAAACACATCAAATTTCATTTACTCATAATCATACACAAATGAGTTTAAAGTCATTTTCCACGAAACATTCATTCCATAACACCAAAAACCTAACTATAAGATTTTACCCATAAAAGCCTTAGATTCATTTCCCCCTTAAATCAACACTCTAACCATAACAGATTCCTTTTCCACACAATCTTACAGGTAATAGTCCCTAAATGCAAACTAAAGTTTGGAGAGGAGCCCTACCTTAACGTTAGCTTTAACGTGCGTATTCCGGTTTACCGCGAGTAAATCCTTATAAATCTCTCTCGCGACGTCGCTTCCAAGTTAGATCCAACTAGCACCGTAGTGTGGTGGAGAGCAACTTTCCCTTCTATCCCTTTGCGAAACGAAGCTTAGATCTAGATGAAACGGGAAGTGTTTGTGTTAACGGTTTTGAAAATCCCTAAACCACCATTTTTCTTCGTTTTCGAATCAACGAGGTTTGTGCTTAACGAAAAATGGAGGAAGGAGGGAGAAGCTTCGCGCGTGAAGTACAGAGGAAGAAATGGAAATTTGCTTTTTTTTTCCTTTCTCTTCTTTCCTTTCTTTTTCCTTGCTTCCTTTTTCCTTCTTCCTTTTTATATCCCTTCTCTTTTCTTTCTATTTTCCTTCTCTTTTCCCTCCACACAACATATAAATATAAATATATATATATATATATATAATTATAACTTAACAAATATTCATAATATACTAGAATATTGGTTAAATTCCAATTACCCGTAATGCATTAAATTCTTCGTAAAAAGATTCACCGCAATTAATTTAATTTATTTATCGACAGTAATTCTAAAACGGCATCAGAAATATCTTTTTGATCATATAAACTCCAAAATATTATTAACTTTGGCTAAAAAGCCTCCGAGCCAAAATCCGAAATACCCAAAATACATAAAGTGTACTTTAAATTTATGGGTCTTACAGTCGTCCTCCCTAAGCTTATTTTAGTCCATTTATGGTTTTTAACCAATCTTGTGTATCCAATATGTGTGTTTGCGTCATTTGATTAACATTTAGGTCATTCTCGTCCTCCCTTTGTGTATTCTAGCTCATTTAGGGTTTTTAACCAATCTTGTGTATCCAATAAGTTCATTTGTGTCATTGGATTAATAATTAGGTCATTTTCATTCTCCCTAGGCTTATTCTAGTCAAATTTGGGTTTTTAACCTATCTTGTGCAACCAAAAGGTGTATTTGTGTCACTAGATTAACATTTAGGTCATTTTCGTCTTCCCTAGGTTTATTCTAGTCCAATTATGATTTTTAACCAATCTTATGGATCTTATACTTGTGTTTGAGTCATTGGATTAAAATTTTGGTCATTTTTGTCCTCCCTAGACATATTCTAGTCCTTTTAGGGTTTTTAACCAATCTTGTGCATCCAATAAGTTCATTTGTGTCATTGGATTAACATTTAGGTCAATTTGGTCTTCCCTTGGCTTATTGTAGAACGATTAGGGTTTTTAACCTATCTTGTGCATCCAATAGGTGTGTTTGTGTCATTGGATTAACATTTAGGTCTATTTCGTCCACCCTAGGCTTAATCCAGTCCAATTATGATTTTTAAACAATCTTGTGGATCCAATACGTGTGTTTAAGCCATTGGATTAACATTTAGGTCATTTTAGTCCTCCCTTGACTTATTCTAGTCCTTTTAGGGTTTTTATGCTATCTTGTGCATCCAATAAATTCATTTGTGTCATTGGATTAACATTTAGGTCAGTTTCGTCCTCCTTAGGCTTATTCTAATACAATTAGGGTTTTTAAACTATCTTGGGCAACCAATAGGTGTGCTATTGTCATTGGATTAACATTTAAGTTACTGTCGTCCTCCCTAAGCTTATTTTAGTCCATTTAGGGTTTTTAACCAATCTTGTGTATCCAATACGTGTGTTTGCGTCATTGGATTAACATTTAGGTCATTTTCGTCTCCCTATGTGTATTCTAGCTCATTTAGGGTTTTTAAACCAATCTTGTGCATCCAATAAGTTCGTTTGTGTCTTTGGATTAACATTTAGGTCATTTTCATCCTCTCTAGACTTATTCTAGTCCGATTATGGTTTTTAATTTATCTTGTGCAACCAATAGGGTTGTTTGTGTCACTAGATTAACATTTCGGTCATTTTCGTCCTCCCTTGGCTTATTCTAATCCAATTATGATTTTTAACAAATCTTGTGGATCTTATACTTGTGTTTGAGTCATTGGATTGACATTTAGGTCATTTTTGTCCTCCCTAGACTTATTCTAGTCCTTTTAGGCTTTTTAACCAATCTTGTGCATCCAATAATTTCATTTGTGTCATTGGATTATGTAAACTACATGTTTTTGATGACGACAAGACCACCAACTATGGGCAATGCAGCAAGATAAAAAAGAAGATCAAACCATCTTGAATAAGCTTCCAAATCCAAATAATAAATGATTAAATGTAAAGGTATATGATACAAATCAATAGTTCAAATACATGAGAACAATTTCATATTTACATATGCATTTAACATGTTTTCGAAAATCAAAAACACATTAACAAATCATTTAAAATCATATTTTTGACAATTTGCATATGTGTATTCGAATACACCATGTTGTATTCGAATACAACTTAAGTCAGAGGCAAAACGTTAAATGGTGTATTCGACTACACCCATCTGTAGTCGAATACAAGCTAAGTCAGTGGCCAAGTGTATTCGACTACACCCATATGTAGTCGAATACAAGTTAAGTCAGAGGCTAAAAAATACATTAATCTGTATTCGACTACACTGATGTGTATTCGAATACAAGATGTAAAATTTGAATTTTTTGAATGTTACAAAGAGACGTGTATTCGAATACACATATACTGTATTCGAATACACCTGGAAACATTACAATTTTTCAGATCTGGAATGCCTCTAGAACATTGTAATTTTTCATCAAACCTCTTGGATCAATGGCCACGAATCTGAAAGGATGTTTTATGGAGTATAAATACCCCATAACTTCAGATCAAAAATTAACCATCCTTGAATTAATTCATTAAACAACTTTGAACAAATTCTGATTTTTCTAAGTACTTGCATTAGATTTTTATATCATTCTAAAAGTTCTCAAGTACTTGAATTACTATTGAGTTGTTTATCAATATACCATATCTTAGATTTATTCAAACCTTATTGTATCATTTGTACAAGTAAGATAGTGGTGTGCTATCTTAGAAGTATTGTTTAGAAGTTTTGTAGCAAGAATCCCAGGGTGGGAGTTGTACATTTTCTGACAAGTATTGGATTAATCTCTTGTGGTGTGCAAAAGGACTGGACGTACCCTTGGTTATAAGGGGAACCAGGATAAATCTTAACGTGTTCATTTACTTACTGCAATTTTTATTAAGCCTTGTTCTTAAACTCAGAAAATCCAATTACCATATCACTAAAAACAAGAAAAATTTACTAACACCTAATTCCACCCCCCCCCCCCCCCTCTTAGGCGGACTTCTATACTTACAATTGACATCAGAGCAGGTTAAGGTAACTTATTCCTCGATCAATTACTCATGGCTTCCGCACAACCTGTTTTTTGAGACAGTGGTAGCAGTACCAAGCCACCATGTTTTGTTGGAGAGCACTACGATTTTTGGAAAATTCGTATGCAAGCGTATCTCGAAGCACAAGGAGACGATATAATGGATGCAGTTGAAAATGGTCCTCATATTCCAAAAACTGTCATCAATAACAAAGAAGAAATAAAAATAAAAAATTCTTGGACTGATGAGGATAAAAGAAAAGTGCTTTTCGATAAAAAAGGCTAAGAATATATTACAATCTGCACTAGGAATGGATGAGTTTTTTCCGCATATCTCACTGTAAAACAGCAAAAGAAATATGGGATACGTTGGAAGTAACTCACGAAGGCACCATTGAGGTAAAAAGATCCAAACTCAACACACTATCACAAGAATATGAGTTATTTCGAATGCAGCCCGGAGAATCTATTCTAGATTTACAGAAAAGGTTCTCCCATTTAACCAATCATTTGACAGCACTCGGAAAAATCTTCACAAATGATGAACTAAATCTAAAAGTGCTAAGGTCATTGAAAAGGGCATGGCAACCAAAAGTTACAGCAATATCGGAAAGAAAAGCCTATCCAAGATGTCTCTTTCTGCACTATTTGGAAAACTTCAAGAGCATGAAATCGAACTCGGAAGGCTAGAACAAAATGAAAGTCAAGAAAAGAAGAACAAAAATATTGCTTTTAAAGACCGAATCAAGAGAACAAAGCAAAGATAATGATTCAGATGAAGATGAAAATATTATCCTTCTTGTTAAGAATTTTGGTAAATTTCTTAAAAAACGGTAGAACATGCAAAAAGAAAAGCTTCAAGAAGAAGGATAATTCTACATCAAATCAAAACTTCACTTGCTTCGAATGTGGAAAACAAGGACATATTAAAGCAGATTGCCCAAACCTTGCTAAGAAGAATGTCAACAGAAAGAAAGACTTCAAGAAAGCATACATAGCTTGGGAAGACAATGAAGTAAGTTCATCTTCAGAAACAGAAAGTGAAGAATGCGCCAATGTTGCATTAATGGCCTCGCATCAATCAGATGATGAAGAGGTTAGTAATATAGACTCTCCTCATTATAATAAGACTAATAAATGAATTAATTATAGAATACAATGATGCTCAAAACGCAATAAAAGAATTACTTATTGAATGTAAAAATCTGTGTAAACTAGTATCAACACAAAAGAAACAAATCTCAAGTTTACAAGAAAAGTTGATATTATGGAGAAAAATTCTGAAAAACTAAAAATAGAATTCTGCATGCAACAAATGTGAATCCCTCTCTTTCAAAAATTTTCAATTAAATAGAGTGATTGAACGGTACGAAAAGGGACAATTAGGATTGGAAAATGTTTTAAACATGCAAAGATACTCAAATGACAAAAGTGGTCTTGGATATTTCAAAATTTGATAAACCAAATTTGAACAAAACTATCTTTGTTAAAGCAAGTAGTCAATCTAATCAAGAAAAGATTATAGTTATGAAAAAGGATGATCTTTATAATAAGAAAAATTATTCAAAATAAATCTCATACATATGCTACTAATAGTAGATTTAATCCTACTTGTTCTTATTGTGGTCTTCATGGTCGTACACCTAATACATGTCATATTAGAAACATTAGTGTTCCAAAAGGTCATTTCATATGGGTAAAGAAAGGTACTAACCATCAAGGACCCAAAGCACATTGGGTACCTAATAAAGTTTGATTTCAAATTTTGTAGGTAAGCAAACAAAAGACTTCAAACATGTGGTACTTGGATAGTGGCTGCTCCAAACACATGACAGGTGATATAACAAAATTTTCAGCTTTAACACTTGAGTCAAAGGGACATGTAGTATATGGAGACAACAACAAAGGAAAAATTTTAGGCATTGGAAAAGTTGGTACATCACCATCTCCCTCAATTGAAGATGTCTTATATGTTGAAGGTCTACAACATAATCTCATAAGCATCAGCCAGCTTTGTGACAAAGGATACAAGATAGTTTTTAATAAAGATGAGTGTGTCATCCAAAATGAAGCTACAAATGAAACTCAGTTTGTTGGTAAGCGTTTCAAAAACATTTTCATACTTAATTTTGAAGATTTATCATTAAAAATGAAATGTCTTTTGGTAAGCGACAATAATGATGCTTGGCTATGGCATAAGAGATTTTGCTCATATTTGTAACACCCCGTTTTTCAAAGCGAGGGTATATTTTTTTTTTCAAAAGTAATTAAACTAAAACAGAGAAATAGATAAAGAAAATGCCTTTGGATAAATAATTGAGTCATTATAATTTACAAACAGCAGAAGAGTTCTCCAATTATAAATCCAAAACATTTACACAACAACAAATGGTACATGGAACCCATTCAAGTAAAAGTCAAAACTGACAATATTAGTATAAAGTACAGTTTTCCAAACTAAAAATACTCCAATCCAAAAAGAAGGACACCTAGTTCCTATACATCATCCTAATCTGATCATCCTACCAAAAAGCTATACACCCTGAGTATCTCCACGCGCCCCGTGAGATCCTCCTAATGTAACTGAAATCACGCGTTCCCATCTCCATTCCCGTCCGTTAGGGTACGAACCGGTAGGATCGTCCTGACTCTCATCTGAGGGCAAAGCCCAGATTTCCACAATAATTGTAAAGGGTCACCAACCGAAAATAACAGATAACACATAACATTTAAGTTTTAAATGCACAAAATAACCTTTCAACTAAGCATGCACCTTAAAAGGATTTTCCATATGCTAAAAGTTCATATAATGCTTGTCAATTAGCAATGAACTCAAAATGAAGTTCTCAAACCATCAAGTAATACATAACTGACCAAAGCATTGATAAATCAATTGAGAAATCGATTATCTAACTCAAAATAAGGACTTTTGCTGAGCCAATCGATTGCCAAATGATTTGGTCAGTTCTGCTGAGTTTTGCATGACCAAATCGATTTCTAAGTCGATTTTGTCAGTTCTGATGAGTCCCTGTGTTGCCAAATCGATTTCCAAATCGATTTGGGCAGTTTTGCTGAGTTCCTGCCTCTCTGCCAATCGATTTCCAAATCCGATTTCTAAAAGATAGCTGAAGACATATTTATGGCAATCGATTGGCAAATCGATTAAGGTTAAAATAGTGAACTTCCTGCAACTCATCCAATCGATTGGGAAATCGATTTCCCTGATCGTTCTTCAAAAACATGCATTTACAAAATCATTCCTCGATTCCTATCAAGTTCACAACCTAACACTTAGCAATTCCTACACGATTTCACTGCAATTGGGTCTCTCGATAACCATCATATTACACACAACAATCAACACATAACACTTAGCATTTTCAACGCAATTACCACGACAATTGGGATCTTAACACAGCAATTACCCACGATATAATCAAAATTCAATATCACTCAATCATAAAACTCAAGATCAAATACGATGCGTGCCAAAGCATCCACTATAGCATATGCGTATATGCCAAAATGCCATGGACTCGGAATTCGAACCACAATACCATCCTCGAAGGCCTAAATCATAATTGTACCAGTCCTCCCTATCGCAGCAAAGTACGCAATTACCGGGTGCCAACCTATCACTGGGTCAGCACGATTTACTAAAGCCGTAAATCATAAACGTACCACCCTATCACGGTCAGCTACTTACCGAGGGGTCACCTATTCACGGGTCAACACGATTTACTAAAGAAAAAAAGCGGGAATTGTATACGTACCGCCTATGCACAGACCAGTATTGTTTACGCGACGGTGCCACCCTATCCACATGTCAGCACAATTCACCAAAAACGTAAATCGTCAAATGTACACCTATCACGGGTCAGTACAGTTTACCAAGGTGTTCACCATCACGGGTCAACACAATTTCCAAAAACGTAAATCTAAACGTACCACCTATCACGGGTCAGCTACAGTGTTTCAGGTGTCACCTACAACGGGTCACACATTTGCCAAATGAATGCATGAGCATACACAGACTCCCATCCACAACAATCGCTAAGCAAATGCAGCTATTATAAGATTCCCCATTTTTAATACCCATTTAACTTAAACGACTTTCAAAACAACATTAAATAAATAAGTCATTAAGAGATTCCCCGTTCTTAATACCAATTTATCTTAATGATTTTCAAAACAAAACGTTAAGCAAACAGACATATTAAGAGATTCCCCATTCTTAATATA
>PGWS01027438.1:0-17927 GCA_002896235.1 Cicer reticulatum | reverse complement strand
AATAAAGTTATTATATGAATATGTTACGATGTTAGTGTTTATTTAAAAAGACTTCAATATATATTTTAATAAACATATGGGTGTAATTTTCTATTTTATCTATTTCCCTCTCAATGTATGCACATTTGTAGGGTAAAATTAATACAAAAGCATTTAGAAATGAAAATGAAAGAAAGAAAAAGAAGAAGCGCACACTGCACTAGTATCACCACTCTTTTCTTTTTAAGGTGAATCAAGCATACCTTAAAGATTGATTTATTATCCCAAAAAAAAAAATACTATTAATTAATTTATCCCTTTTAAAGAGAAATTGGTAGGGGGGGCTGGACCAACTTTCTACAACCTTATGCCGAGAGAAAGTGATCAGATACCAAATAATGCCCAAATCATAAATTATTTAATCAAGAAAATCAAGACATGTTGAATTATATTTATATATTATATTATGGTAAACAAATGTCACTATCTATGTTCTCTCTGATGTGTATGTGGCTAAGGTCCCAATCAGAGGAAAACCAAGTTGCACTATGGATAAAAGAACAATGTTTTAATACGAGAAGAAATCAAATTGCATAGTGTCCTTAGTTTTGCTCAATGAATTATTGTCAAATTATGATTGGGGAAGAGACCAAAAAGACAGATCTTCCTTGTTGGAATTCAAAGACAATGAGGCCCATCTTCCACTTTGATTATATTGATAATTTGATATAGTTACTGGTTCAATCATTTATATTGGACCTCCAGGAATAAAAGTGAATGCGTGTAAAAAGATATTTTTTTTGTCTACCTTAATGTCCAATTGATGGTGGCCTATAATGAATTATTGTTGTATTCTTTAAGATAATTGCAATTATACAAACAAAGAAACGTTGGTGACACCAGATATTTGCATTGACAAATAATATTTGTAACCATGTTGATCATTCTTGAATTTTTTTTAATGAAAAATCTTGAATTGGTGGTTATCATAATTAAATTTGTATATTTTATGTTTCAGGCTTTAGTTCACTCTAAATGAGACTCCAATTCAACATCATTATCTTTTTTCTTTTTTTTTTTTGTTATATAAGTCTTTTATATAACTCCTAATAAGATATTAACCTAATTTTAGTCTTCACCTCAAGCATATACTAATCTTCAGCGTCATAATTTTTTTTACATATTTTTTTACGATGGATTCCGACTAAATATCACCTTTTGAAGAGTTGTTTTCTTCTATCCATCTTAAATCTATGGAAATCCACTATTTTTCTTAATAAATATGAGTTCCAAACGGAACATGTTGAACGTCATAGTTTTCAAAGACATTTAATATATTATATAATTAATATATATATATATAACAACAAAGTGAAGTTACACTACTAGAAAAACAGGATTTAGCGTCGGCCCAAAGCCGACGCTAATAGGCCAAATGCCGATGCTAATGGCGATTTAGCGTTGATGTCGGGCCTAGGCTAAAACAGTCAAAGCTAATTACTAGCGTCGGCCAAACACCATCCGACGCTATATTAGTGTCGGTTAGGCCTACGCTACACCAACGCTATCTTTAAAATTGAAACATCCGACGCTAAAAATGTCAGTTGCCACGTCAGCTCGGGGAAAAATAGTTGTGTCGAACGGCCGACGCTAAAGTCAATAAACTAGAGTAACAAAATATATAGTGTCGGTTGACCGACGCTAAAGTCAAAATAAAAGTGGTTACAAAAATACGATGAAATTGATAACTTGTCTGGATAATTATCACTACACTGAATCCCACTTGCAAAAAGTACTTACTTTATAGTTGCTTCACGGCACTGCTCTGCAACATCGTCAAAAATGCAAATTGCGATCGGTCTCTATTTAGGAGTCTTGCCCCTTCCCTATATCCAAAATAATAGACTAAAAGTGAAAACAATGAAGTAAATAAATGTTATTGTTCTTTGCGAAAATTAGATTTAAAATTAGTCCATGGGCGCAAATATTGTAGGAAACCTTGAAGCAAGAGATTAGACCATTCAATTTGCAAGATGAAACAACAAAAGTCACTCTAAGCATAATCACAGTAAAATGAAGATTATGAATTTTAGGTGTTAATAGAAAAACAAATCTTGCAATCTAAGGTGCACTAGATAATGAAGATGTATGTGAGCTCATAAATGTAAGAATGCTGGACGAATCAAGAACAAGCTCAAGAGTAATAGAAATCAAGAAAAAAGAAATAGAAAATCAGAGTAGCTTTCAAAAATACAAAACTGAAGAACAAAAAACAAAAAATAATGTTGATAGACATTTACAAACATAATTTGATATCATAAGAAACAAGACTTTGATCAAGGTTCCTAATATCTCACCCACCTGAAACAATCACCCACCTGAGACAATGTGTAAATAATTTAATATGATGGCCAAGAAACAAAAGATAGTGGCAAAGTACTGATGATGGTTTAAATTATATTATATGGAGGTACTAACTTGGTCAAAAGCTTCTTCCTCTTGTTCATTTTCCTCTTTAATCAGCTTCCCTTCTTCAGCATCAAAATCTTCAGCTTGGGCCCTCTCTGCTCTCTCTCTCTTTTTCTACTTGAACTACCTATGATCACTTGTTTTATCTCTTCAACAATTGATCTGACCTACTTTTCATCTAAAAGCATCCCAGAGATCTAAAAAGGAGAACAAAATATATCAGAGCACATCAAAATGAGATTTACATTAACTGGGGAAGAGCCAACACGTTTAACAAGGTTTTCATAAAGCACCTACTCGTGAACAATAATTAACAAAATCAGGCACTACACTAGAAATTGAAGAAAACGACACAACATTGTAGTGAACAAAAAGAGATGGACATTCCATAGGAATTATCTTGCCTTATAAGTAGTTTAATACTAAGAAACAA
Source organism: Cicer reticulatum (assembly GCA_002896235.1). NCBI lineage: Eukaryota > Viridiplantae > Streptophyta > Magnoliopsida > Fabales > Fabaceae > Cicer > Cicer reticulatum. The sequence continues at coordinate 15,046 of PGWS01027438.1, read as the reverse complement.
TATGGTGGTAACAAAACAGATGCGCAAAATGATGTAAACAATAAGCAGACACCTTGATAGTGAAGGCACGTCAAATACTTGTATTACATATTGCATTCGTTATAAAATTTCATTCCATATAAAACATGACTCCAAAATCCATAATAATAAGACCAAAGTGAAGTGCATCCAACATCCAGTATTAATGAAACAGGCAGTTCAGTGTAATTGACAAAAATTGTGACTATTTCAAGTGATTAACCATTTAAATCCTCTAACAAATTGAACATAAAACATGAAGAAACCAAACGGTTAAATTCTGATTTCATATGCCAACAGACGATGAAAAAACTTGCGCATACATCAACATCAATTGTAACATCAACTAAGCCATGGTTATATTCAACAACAGTGCCAATGAGGCTAATGTAGGTTGTTTCTCTATCATATGCTCTTCAATAATAAGTTATAACATCAACTAAGCCATGGTTACTTTATTCAACGATCTTAATTATGAAAAATAAATACTGGAAATGCATATAAGGCAAAAGCATAAAGATACATACAACTAAGTTATCTTATGTTTTGTACCTGTAAGCATTCATTTAGTGAATCTAACATGCTTGCACATACCTCTGTGTCAGGTTCCTACAAGCAAAAATAAGAGGGAGAGTTTTAGAAAGAAATGTCAATATGGGACACGACAAAGTCGGGCAAAGTCCAACAAAAATATCATCTAGATTGACTGGAACGAGTAAACTAACAAAATACATTATGCACACACAAACATTTTCTTTTATTTAAATGAATATTAGAAGTACATACAAAGCTTACAAAACAAGTCAGAAGTATTTAAATTGTTAAAACCAAAACATAAATTCCACAATAACACGATAAAGATTGGATAAACTTTAAGAATGTGATGTTGAATAACAATTACCTTATGCAATGCTTCCACCATAGCAGGGATGATACTGTCAGTCAAAAACTTCAAATAGCTCACGTCCCGACCTTGAGATTGAAGTAACAATGTCGATTTACAAGAAAGGGGGGTTTGAATTGTAAATCTGCCTTTTAAAAATTCCTGTTAAAACTTAAGAAAATAACTCAAGAATGATCTTGGTTATGAAACAGAAAACGGAGAACGTTCTTGGTTTAGGTTATAAAACAGATAACGTTCTTAAATTAGCAGAAAATCAGTTTCTATTTTATCTTAAATGATTAATGCAGTATAATAAAGAAGGAGATAGGGAGAGAATACCACACAAAGATTTATCCTGGTTCACCCAACGTGGGTTACGTTCAGTCCTCACACTGTGAGATTTTCTTAATCTTACAACACCTAGAATAGATCGACCTTGATCTATTTCTTTCTTAATTACTTTCCACCCAGAAAGCAATTACAACACCTATCTAACCTTGATAGAAAGCAATCTTAAACAAACTATAAAGAAACTCTTATAGTTTGAGTTTTTTCAAATGATTGAATTTGACAGAATCTGATATTGCTCAACTCTTGTTTGAGAATAGATTCTTTATAGAGGGTTTGCTGATAATTACACAATCTCTATATGAAGATGAATCAGCAACTGTTTTTGCAAAATAGCAGAATGTATGACAGCCCCTGTTTTTGCGAATGAGCAGAATTTCAAGTATGTATGTGATTGATTTATGGATGTTTCAGCACTTGAATTTTCTTGCCTTCATACTAGATTGAATCCCTCTATTTATAAGCTGAGAATGCACTGGATAAGTACGAAATAGCTGTTGGAGAGGCCATGCTTTTTTGACTAAAACATTATTTTAGAATAAAAATAATACTTCTTTGAAATAGCTTTTTGACTTTTAATGGTTTAGCATTTAAAGCATTTCTGTCCTTTCTTTGACGTTTCTTCATTGATCTTGGATGGTACATTATCTGTCTTGAGTCTTGAGTGTAGCTAGAGAAGGTTGGAGAAGATTAGAAACGAATTGCAGACTGAAACAGAGAGAATGCAAAGCTGTTGTTGATGTGCAGAAAAACGGAGAATGATTAACGTTCTTGGTTTTATCAGTTTGAACTTTCTTGAGCTTCAATAATCATTCTGGAGTTCCCGTTTTAAACGTTCTGTATTTCCTTTGTTCTTGTCTTGTCATATACCCAGTTTGATCAAGTTTTCTTGACATTTGAATTTTGGAGTTCTTAAGCCGTCATGACTTTTGTCCATGTTTGAACTCTTTGATCTTTGCGATCAAATATCCTTTTTGAGTTTGGATTATTTGTACTTGTTCCTTGCCATGTACTTGTTAGATATGAATGATTTCCAGAGCAGATTCTTTGTTTAACGATGTAGATAAACTTTGAACAACATGCTGTGATGAACTTTTTTGAGGCTATAGCTCTTTCTCTGTTTTACTGTGTTCTTGTTGCTGTTTTCTTTGCTTTGCTTGATTCTGTTCTTAATTAAATTCACTCAAAAGCACAAGTTAAATTAACATAACATTTAGAATCATAATTAACATTCTTAATTAACTTTTTGTTTGTTTTCATCAAAACATTAAATTGAGATTTTGTCTCAACAGAGATTGCCCTTTCTCAATGGCTAACTTTGCAGATCGTAATAGTTCCGGCATTGCTATAGAGATATTGAAAATAATAAGCATTAAAACAATTAGGATAATGAAACAGCTGCTTTTCTAACCTCCTCGTGGAAATAAAATTTAAGGAGAGGAACCAAAGTTCATGTAACCTGCATCACAAAATAATAGATGAGAAAAGCAATGTTACATAATGCTTATACAAACCTCATTATGCAAAGGAAATCAAATAGCAGGTCAAATCATCAAATTCAAGTGAATGAACTAGGAAGTAACATACAACCAGTAAATTGAAAAGGGACTGAAAAATAAAATGAAACAATGAATTTGCCTAACTCTTGTATCTATAGTCTTTTACCATGAAAACTGCACTTACAGGAAACTGTCTCAACAATCATGAAAACTGCACTTATAGTATTTTACCATGAAAACTGCCCCAACAATCATCTTTACCATGATATTTCTAAAACACAATACGACAGAATTCAGTCCCCCCAATACGACAGAATTCAGTCCCCCCAATACGACAACATTCAGATATGGACTTCATTCGGATATAAAGTATAATTAAATTAAGATAGAATTCAGATATGCAATGGATCGTATCTTGTTAAACCAGAATTCAGATATTCAGGACATGGAATTCACTGTTAAACCTGTCACTTACAACACAAAAATCATCTAAATTAAATTCATATCTTGTTTAGGTTTGTTCTTATTTTTAGGTTTCAATTGACTAATCCTACAATGCTTGTCACTGTTAAATGATTCTACTACTGGTCAGGGCGAAGAATACAAACAAATACACAAGAATACAAATTGATTCTACTATTGTGCTCCTACAATGTTAGGGCGAAGAATACAAAATGATTTGGCCAAACAAGAATACAACATTGAAATGCCATAAAACCTCTGAAATGCCATAAAACATAAACAAGAATACACAACTAAAATGCAATAAAACCTAAATGGCTACACTGAAAGTGAGACAACGACACTTACATTGAGAATCGACCACAGATGAGAGCGCACCAGCAACACTGAGCGGCGACTCTGAGAGTGACGGTGACGGGTTTGAGAGGGTCACAGATTCGAGAGGGGGACGGTGACGATTCTGAGAGTGACGGTGACGGGTTCGAGAGGAATGACAGTGACAGGTTCGAGAGGAATGACGGTGACGAGTTCGAGAGGTCAATTGTTCGACGGCGATACTCATGGCATTGAGAGGAATGAGAATCGGTGATGGGATGGGTTCAAAACATAGGGTTCAACGATGACAAAGTGTGAGAGAATGGTTCAAAACGTAGGGTTCAGATGTATGTTATTAATTTTCTGAGGGCTCAATCTGATTTTACAAATAATATTAAAAAATTTAAAAATAACTTAGCGTCGGCCACTCCGACGCTACATATTAAAATAAAAAATAAAAAATGAAATGAATAAACTAGCGTCTGATTTATTTTACTTAGCGTCGGCTACTTCGACACTAATTGTCTAAAATTGTAAAACAAAATGTTACCTTAGCGTCGGCTAAGCCGACACTAAATAGCGTCGGAGTCGGGGACTGACGCTAAAAATGACAGCTAAAATACAATTTTTTAATAGTATTATAATGGTATTTGTTTTTGTCTATAGAGAAGATAGTATAATTAACACAAATAACTAACCGTGAAATTTCATATTTAAATCCATACATAATATTGAAAATTTAAACCGTCATTAGAGTATCTTACTAAACAAACATTATAAAATAATGTTTTACATAAAAGATGCAAAGAAAATACTTATATTTAAGGCTTTTAAATATGTAACTTATAATTTTTAACATATTTGTAACTATTTTAATTCTATAATTCCTGGTTATAAAATAATACGTAAATTAGCATGATTCTTAACGTTGTTGCTAGATTTAGTAAATACGATAAGTTGAAAGTGCTGCAATATATAGGCTAAAATAAGGTGTAAGTTTATGGTGACAAAAGTGATTCAAATAAAGTCATAATAGTGCATTGAAATATACATTTCATGACAGTGTCCTCGATGGTTATTAACTAAAGATTTAAAAAATATTAATTCTAACTCAATTTTATAAAATTCAATTAGTAAAGTGAGAGATGAAATAATAATTAGCTCAATGCAAGATGATATGTGAAATTAGAACACAAAATTCATGAAACTCAATATAACAAACTCGGACCGTCATATATATTTTAGCTTCGGGCCGAGTTTTTAGGCCAATCTGTAATAATTATAAATTATTTTTTAATATATATAGTTATTCTGAATTGCTAAGATGCTCTACAGTTCTACTACAAAACGTAAAGGAATTTATATCCAAAAATAATAGTTAGAGGATGACTTTAGACCTTAAACATTGTAGACACCAGCCATAAAAAATATTTAGAGGATGAAAGTCCATGGGGGGTATGCAGCCTACAAAAATGAATACATGGGGCTATCCAAGGCTTTATGCTTCTGCACGATTTGAGCCCAAAAATATATAATGCTTCTTTTTTAATGTAATTAATAATTATATAAAGAATTATAAAATACAAGTACAAATATTCAAACTAATAACAATAATAATAACAAGTAAAACTTCCTCTAAATATAGATTAATTAGTAGCAACAAAGACATTTATATGCAAGGGATTCAAGTTCGAACACAATATTATCCACTTCGTCACACTTAAGAGTGGAAATGTGTTAATTTAGTCATTAGTGTATTAGTTTAAACACTACAAGAAACTAATGTTTTAGCATAAGAAAAAACTGACGCTACAAGTAAAAAAGTTGGAGATTGAAGCTTCTTACTATCCAATTAATGTTACGCTAAAAGCCTCAAAGTTAAGCACTAGCATCACATTTGATGCTACATTCACAAACGAGGAAAAGAAGATAAATCACATTCTAAAAAGATGATGCTAACTAGCGTCTATTAATTATTAACTTTAAATCTAGTATCACGCAATTGTGGACGTTGCATTCATATTTGTGATTGTGAGTAGCTATAGCATGAACTTGCACTTTGTTCACATTAGTGTTAGCGCTAAAAAATGTAGATGCTAATTTTATGGTTTTATTAGTTATAGAATATTTCCTCTATTTTTATTTTTAAAATAAATTTTTGATAGTATTTGTTTTAAAAATTCAACTAAATATTTCAACACTTTTACTTATAAATAAGAACGGAGAATAAAATTTAGTATATCAAACACTTTTACTTATAAATTTAGGCATATAATGAAAGAATAATCATACATTCATACTTGCAAAAGTAAATTAAAAATTAATATTAAAGCTCAAAAAATAAAGAACACATATTATTGAAGTGAAGTCTTATCGAAAGCAAAAATATAATGTGTCACTACCGTAAACTTTAAAACCACAAAAAACTGAACATAAACACTCAAAATAACTAAATTGTATTCAATAAAACTACAAAACCAAGATTGAGGATCATTAGGGGAGGCATCATCCATCGATTGATGATGATCGAGATTATCATCATAATGTGAGGATGTTGAAGAGTATGATAATGTGATCACTGATTATCTTGCAAGAAACCACAACCAAACTTGTGCTCTAAAGTTTTCATGTGTTGCTTGAAAACTTTCACGACATTGAGTGCATGTTTGATATCACAGTAGCGTTGTCAAAATCACATTGAGTCGCTGTTATTTTCAAAAATTACAAGTTGTAGTTTTTACAAAATCACAATGAGTCTGAGAATTGCTCTGTAATATCAAACATAGACTTAGAATTAGTTATCCAATTGTTCCAAATGTTGCACATACGACCCGTGCACTGTACAACCTACACAAGAAGTACTAGGTTAGCCCACAAAGTCATACGCTTATGTGTGTGCACATACAGATCGCACTACTTAAAAACCTCCCATTACAATTTCGCTATCACAGTACACAACAAAAATGAATTTTACATAAGTGATACTACTATAAAGCAAAACAAGTGAAAAAGCTCAGTCTTCAAATGCCTCAAATCCTTGTGAGTCATCTTATGTATAACGTCTAGTTTATTAAAAAAAGTCCAAAAACAATATATATTTATGTATCTAAAAAAGCACATATGTTGTAGAATAAAAACAATATTGCACATTTTGTTTATATATATGGATATACTAGATTCTAACTTACAGTACAACTTTAAAATCATCAAAAAGAATGAAAATTTTAAAATATTAATAAAAAATTACAATAACTGAAAAGTAGAAAAGGAAAGAGTGAAAAAGAAAAAGAAAAAAACAACCAATGAAGACCACATTATATGTTCTGAGACCTGAAAATATTTTTGATCTCAGATGTCGGCGATGATGAAAGTTGAAAATGCCTAACACGCAATCGAAGGCACCAAATTGTGATTGTATCCTAGTTTTTAAATCTGGACCCACGCTGAATTTCCCCAATGAAAACCATATATGGTTCTTATTTGTTTTGGGTACAAAGCATAATATTGTTTACCCATAGGAGTTGAATCTAGAAAAAAGTTAAACATAGATCGAAGATGTATATATATTTATTTACTCTCTAACACGTTTCGAATAAGTTTTGCTCCGATTTTGAGAATCTACCTAAGGAAAGAAAAAAGAAATATTGTTTAGGTTTTATTTCCTTTAGAAATAATATTTCAAAAAATGACGTGAAAAAGAAAAAAGAATCAGGTTTTGCATAAGGACCAATTTAAAATTCAAACAATCTAGAATATGAGCAATGGTTCAAATCAACTAGAATAAAATGTATAAAGCACATACAAAGATAATAGACATAAAACTGACACACAGCACTAATAATTTGAAAATACGAATTAATTGAATATAAATAACCAACTATAATACAGAGAATAAGATCACATCTTAATTTTGGTCATGAAAATAGCCAGCCAAATTGAAGGCTAAGCAAGAAAGTATACATTAATAAAATTTGAACCAACATTCATTGCTGCAAATTACAAGTAGCAGTTATGATATATCAATCTAAGAAGAAAATGAAAAAGAAATGAATTAATGTCATAGCCATAAAGCTCCAGCTTGTTTAAGCAATGGAACCAATTCACCAGAAATATGAGTAGCCATGACACGATCCAATCCACCAAATAACTTTCCACCAATAAACACCATTGGGAACTGCAGAATATTACAATTTTGCCCTTCAATGATTGGTTCCAATTCTGTTGCAACATTCACTTCATCTTTCTCTTCATCCACCTCATGAATCGCAGGGTTAACACCAAGACCCTGTAACAGAAGCTTCACCACATGTGTCATGCAGCAACCTTGCTTCCCAATCACTATCACAGCGTTCTCAGAAACCAATTTCAATATCATCTTGCCTTCTTCTTTGGGTAAAGAATTCAAATTCAAATTCGAATTTTTCATCATGTCGTTATTATTATAATAATTTTCATTAACATTGGTATTTACAAAATCATTGTTGCGGAGAGGACGCAATGAGGATCTGTACGGAATTGCTTGATACATGATTTTAATTTTGAGAGAGGAAATAGTTTGATTGTGAATATTAGAATATAAATAATAAGTGGAGAAAGAGGTGATGAATGAATTGAAAAATTGAAAGGGTTATTAGTTATTAGTACAAATTATTGCGTCAACGGGAATTAGGGGAAAAAATTCAAAGTGACGCGGTGGGATTTGGTCATCTTTGATGTGGCTGACGTTTAAGATTGTGTCACTTTTTCCTCTCTTTTGCAATTTGTGTACGTATTCATTTGGACGGCGCCTAATAAAGTATATTCATTTTGTCAACAAATATACAAATTCCTTCAAATCGAATATCATGAATCACTGAATAAACTTATCATATTTAGGTTAATAAACAATTACCCTTTTGCACAAAATAGTTCACAATAAACTTCACAAATAATAACGGATATAGAAGGTAGCAGTAGAAACATCTCTCTCTACTTATTATTATTATTATTATTATTATTATTATTATTATTAATTATATTATATTATTATTATTATTATTATTATTATTATATAATCTTTAAAGTAAAAATATATTGAAAAAAAAATTATTTAAGGACAATAAATAATTGCGATGTCAGCATTGTCAGGACACATACTACCCAGGTGGCAAGGATAATGCTTGACGTCAGCATGTGGTTAACAACCAACAACATGGATTAGAGATGAAGGCACGAACTCCGAAAAGCTTACAAGAGGGAAATTGTCATGGCTGCGTTGGAACCTTCGAATAAAAAAAAAGGCATAGTTAATATCATAGAAGTTAAAAATGTTCAGATATGAATAGAATTAAAATTCAAAAAAGTTTAATTTGTATGAATTCTTTAAAAAAATTATAAGTAAATTGACTGTAGTATACTAACATTAAATTTATTTAAATTATATCTATTAAAATAAAAATATATATTTATTCTGCTAAAAGTAAGTTTCAATATATGTAAATCTATTCAATAAGTTACATATATTTTTAATGATTTAATCTCTCACTATATAAAAGAAGTTGGATAATTTTTCTGTTCTTAATTTTAAAAAGTTTACACATCTCAAATTGTCATTATTTTGTTTTACTAAACAAATTGTCTTCTAGAAGTGTATTATATATGACTAAATATTTTAACTCAAAAAAATATGCATTAAGCCCCTCAAGAAAATATTTCAACCTCATTTGATTTTTTTCAAAATTAAAAAATAATTGCAACTTTTTGGTTGATAATATATAGAATTATTTTATTTTTCACAATTTATTTCATACAAACTTGTGGAGAATAATTGAACAGATTGTTAGATGTATAAGAATCAAATTATTGACGAAATACATCAAAGATGCCATTTTTTGAGTTTGATGTCAAGTATGCTGTGGGAAATTTGTACTCTTCTTTTAGATATTTTAATTCAGTTTGGCGCAATTTTAGAAATGGGTAGAATCTTATTTGGTTTTTATTTAATAATTTTCATGCTGAGTTTTGTAAGAAAAAAATAAATGTGGTTGTTCAAACTCTAGCACATGGAGTCATAAAAACACTTATCATTCCGTGCTATTTTTTTATTGATAAAGTGAAGCAAAATTGTATTTGTCCAAAAATGTATATCTTATAGACCAAAATAATGTATATATCTTTTAAGATAAATAAATTGAATAACAAACTTTCTTACACGTAAAACTATTATATCTCCGGAAATTGTTTTTAATCAATTGTTTGAAGTAATAAACTGATAATCTTAACTGATTTTCAATTTCTTAGTTTAATCTAATTCTTTTCTCATTTATGAATTTTTTTTAACAATTGTGAATAAAAATAAATTAAGTAATATGTATAGAAAGAAATTATTCTAATACTAATGAACTACGGGGAATATAAATATGTATCAATGAGAACGAAGATTGTATAAATATGTATCAACTTGGAATGGTGCCAAAAGGACTAAGATCAATACTTCTTAATTTTATTTTAATTTGAAACATTTGAAAGTACTTTTCGTTTATCTTGTGACGATATTTACGGCAAGGTTTTAACAGGAGCATCTTAAAACTATAGCTCACAGAAACAACTAAATGAGTTTTTTACATGTATCTGCAATTCTGAAAACTGCCAAACACTCCCTAAGTGATACTTCACATAGACGTGTCCTGGACACACCCTTTGCAAGTTTGCTTGGAGCTTAATCGTACTTTAATTCAAGATCATAGGGTCAAAACACTGCCAAAATAATGCGGGCAACGCATTACACCGTAATGAAAGATGTATCAAATATACAGACAAACCAAACCTATTTTGTACTAGAATTAATTCACTGTCTAACTCATTGGTCAAGATCACTGCGCAAATTATAATATTTTCCAAACAATCATTATTCAGGGGGGCAAATAAATCATGACAGATTCAGTAGCTAGCTGAAGGTATTTCATTTTATGTAACGTGAAGCAATGTTTGTCTCATTCTCAGGATGATCACTCTCCCAAACCTATATCATAAATCTCAGGAAACTTTTCAACAAATATTTAAAAATTCTGAATTGATCTTTTTTGATGGCTTGATTGAGAGAACCATACACAGATTTAACCGCGTCACTTCGTGCAGGCTCCAAATTAATCTCCTGAAGATTCAGCAAGAAGGATCATCTGAATTCAGGTAAACCTTGTTTGCTGCCCTTTGATATAGTATGAGCATCTCTCTCGCAGCTTCTATCTTCCTCAGTGTGATGAAAGCTGGATTGTTGGAATGGAACTTGTCCATCAGTTGAGCACTTTTAGCCTCACCCTGTTGATTAGTACAAAAAGGTCAGGAAGAACTAAAATATTTATGAGAACAGAAGACGGGCCAACATGCAATGGTAGATCAATAGTGGTCTGAGGTGTAAACTGCAAATAGCAAACTGCCAATTGCCAATATATATACTACTTAATTTAACATTAAACTTGCAACAACAACAATCAATTCTTATTCCACTAAGTAGGGTCAGCTTCAAGGATTAAGAACACCATAATGTTCTGTTATATACTATATCTCCATCAAATTCATTAATCTTCTAGGTCCCTATATAATTTTCTTAGTTTTTCTAGATCTTCCACTGCCTCTAAAGATGTGACTACCCTTCAATTGATCTCTCTCCTTACTACATAACTTTCAGGTCTCCTCTTCAATGCCCAAAACAACCTAAGTTGAGTTTCCACCATCTTTTCTTTGATAGGTGCTACCCAACTCTCTAAGGTCGTCATTCTTAATCCTATCTCATCTAGAGTTTTCACGCATTAAACTTACAAAGCAGATTTGTGAACATTTGTTAGTTGTTACCAAAGAACGAAGGTTCTTCTTACTGTGCTCTAATTACAGCACTTCTCTTGTCTTGCTCAGCCTTTTCAACACAAATTTAGCCCTCTCAGCTTCTTGTGCAGCCACTGTTTTAGCTTCAATTGCAGCAGTGAACTCTTTCCAAAGGTCAGGCTAGTAATGGACACATCAATCAAGGACAATATTGAAGTTGGCTGCCCTCTCGGTCAGAACCTTCCGGATTTCACGACTAACAGCCTACAAAGAATACATCCATTAAAAGATATACTTCTTTGTTAAGAGTGGAAATTAACAGTGACATAAGTAAAACAAACAAAGCAATAGTACTTCCCCAGTTCACATGAGTTCAAAACAATATATAACACTTAATATTTGATTTTAATTTCATAAAACACATTGTGCTAGTCTGTAATGACAAGAATTTTAGCATAATATTTACAAGGAAAAATTATGTGTGTATCCATTGGGCTTCTAACAGGTATCAAAACAAAAATGATTTAACAGCATGACATGCAAAAGAAAATAGACAACTAAGCAACTAGCAACTTTGTCAAATAATAACTTGAGCATTCACGCATCATGCAGACAAGCTTTTCCCCTTACCTCTCGTTGTGTAATAAGCTGGCTGGCATTGTACTGGGCGACCACAGCTTTCAAAGTTTCATGTATGATCGAAGGTAAAACCCTCTCATTATAATCCTCTCCAAGGGGTCCGATAATTGTAGGTAACTGGTTTGGGCAAAGACCGAGTAAGACTCGAAGCCCAATTATCACCTGTAAAGCATGGATACGCAAGTTAAAGAGAAAAGACAATAATTGCACATGTTGTAATAATACATCATCTATAATCAATTAACAGAAGTACAGGAATTGGTTCATGAAACTAAACATCCTTTTACTCCTATAAAGTATATTAATTAAAACATCTAACATTGTGTATTCAAATAAAATTAGAAGAAATAAGGCATCAAAATAACCCTCGGAAGTGGAAAGGAGAATGACGTTATGCAGATAGTGTGTGGGAGAGTATGGAATGCATACAAAGGCTAAACGTAAAAAGGGAAATTGTAGCTCACAACAAGGGATGTTGATAAGGCATTTGCCATAAGATATTCAAACTTCAAGGTCGCTCAACAGATTCTAACAGCATCAAAAATTCACAAAGTCATTTTTAATTCACCCATGGGAAATGATCGAAATATGTTTAAATCATTTCAGATTTGAATTGTTTTTTAGGAACACTTGCTAGCTTTAAAGTTTAAGCTGAATAGCTGATATAAAAACTGCCTAGACAATGATCATTGGCATCTAATAGTTAGGTTTTTGAGGAGCACTTGTTAGGTTTTAAAGTCCCAATCCCAGAAACACTAGATTGAAATTTTTAACAATCGATGAGAAAAGCGAAAATACCAGCCGAATTATTTATATCATTAAATCTTACCATTTGAACATGATATATCCAAATAGCTATTTTATGCAATAAAAAATAGCCAGCTAGCATAAATAACTTTAACAATGCTTTTGCAATTGGAAATCACCTAAACAGGGATAAACATTGTAAAATATAAAGGGGGTGCACTTAGATAAAAAGCTTGATTAAGTGTTTATTCAATAAACTCTTATCAGCAAGAGTTTATGCATGTTATTTCTACTACCAAAGAGGTAATTAGGGTAAACTGTTAAAGTATTCTAAAAGCACATCACATGAAGAGCTTATGAAACAAGGGCTATCGGGCATGCTATAAAAGCTATTCCATAAGCTCTTCCACAGAATTCATATGAAATTGTAAACGCCCTTTTAATTCTGAATGCAATCTATTTCTGTTTCACATTAAGAAATTATAGCACAGGTCAAACATAATAGAAAATACAGGGTCTGAGAACAATACATAGTTAACTAGAGGAAAACAGAAGAGAAGCAAATCTAAAAGAACACCACATTCCGCACAGAGAAAACTTCTCCTGTCAACAATATGAAAACATAAATATAAGAATCAAATATATGCCAATTCTATTATTCCAAGAATTTACAGGGTAGGGGCCAGGAGACAGGTCCTGAGAATTTGATATAAGATTCAAACCATTTCCTGATGATTTGACAACCATGCAAGTCTATAGTAAAACTGGATTTATATGTATTATTACTACTTACCATCTGAATCACGACTCCTTGATGTACTTCTCAATAGGATGGGGATGCGCACGACATCATGATTTGACTGGCCTCTCAAACCATGGAATTCAAGTGTGTCCCTTCAGGTAAACCTGCATATCAAACAAGATACCAATTTTCAACCAAACAAGATTACAGACTTTGTGGTGCCAAAACCGATGATTCAACCACGATGAGCTTAAATCATAACAGAAGGACATAACATCATATCAGTTAAAATCTTCACTTTCACTGCAATGCAGTAATTAATCATCATTTCAATTTTGTTTTCTAATATCTGGAGAAACATTGACCTTGTCTTTGACACCAACTAGACGGTTGAAAACAAAGCTCGGTGACCTCCTGATCAACATTGTAAGACTGTTTAGTAGCAAGCATACAAGCAATTAAGGCAAAGAATTCCCATATTCATTCAGTGAGAGGCAGCACCACACCGGGAACGTGGGGAACTTTTCATGTTCTTCGTTGCGGTCGCGGATGGGTGTCTAAATGACAATAAAGTTACAAATCAAACGAATTAGCATAGCTCGGAACCAGCTCGTAACAAGATCATAACTGCAAACGCCATCAAATATAGTTTCAGATTTCGTGCGAGTGCACCGCACACATGATCTAGAATCAATGAACTAAAATCAAGAAAGAAAATGAACTACACGAAATTTCTCATAATCAATTGATAAAAAAAAACAGAAATGATAATTGATTTATCGGAAATCTTTCAAGCATTGGGACAAAAATAGAATTGAAATACTCGGTTGAATGAAAAAAATATTGGACCGGAGCTAGTTTGCATTTGAAACATGGAAGATTATGGAAACAGATAATTGAAGAAAGGGAAACGAATATACTTTGGAAATTCGATCAACGGCGACGAGAAGAAAGCAATGCGGTTGTGGGGTTTATGCAGATTTTTCAGTAGGGTTTAAACTTTCCGAACAAGAAAACTTTTGGGAAAAATAATGTGAGAGTTTGATTGGGCCTTTTTTCACTTAATATTGATAGGCCCAGCCCAGTATATCGAAACAAAATATTAACTTCTTATTTTGTTTTGAAAAATTTCCCTTGTACCCTCCTTATTATACCTATACCCCCAAATTTAGAATGAAATGACTATTTTTCCCTCGTATAAATAATAAAACCTCACAAAATTACCATTCCACACTTTCACATTTCCGGAACAGAGAGTAAGTTTTTTTTCAAAATTTCCGGAGAAGTTGAGAAACAAGTTTTCCGGTACAGAGGTTGTACTCCGGAAAAGTTGTTTTAAAGTTTTCCGGTACCGGAAATCTTTTTAGGAAGTTTTCCGGTACAGAAGAGTGTTCCGGAAAACTTATTTTTGACATATCCGGTACAGAAAGCGTTCCGGAAAACTTGATTGCCAACATTTCCGGTAGTTACCGGAAAACTTGAGCATCAAGTTTTCCGGAAGTTACGTATATTTTTTTTTTAATTTAATTAATTATAATTTTATAACTTATTGTGATTTAATTCTTTTAATATTTTAATTTTTCAGTGGGTGCA
>PGWS01027437.1:0-19666 GCA_002896235.1 Cicer reticulatum | reverse complement strand
ACAGCACTAATAATTTGAAAAATACGCATTAATTGAATATAAATAACCCAACTATAATACAGAGAATAAGATCACATCTTATTTTGGTCATGAATAATAGCCAGCCAAATTGACAGCTAACAAGAAAGTATACATTAATAAAATTTGAACCAACATTCATTGCTGCAAATTACAGTAGCAGTATGATATATTCAGTCTAAGAAGAAAATGAAAGAAATGTATTAATGTCATAGCCATAAAGCTCCAGCTTGTTTAAGCAATGGAACCAATTCACCAGAAATATGATAGCCATGACACGATCCAATCCACCAAATACTTTCACCATAAACACCATTGGACTCAGAATATTACAATTTTGCCTTCAATGATTGTTCCAATTCTGTTGCAACATTCACTTCATCTTTCTTCTTCATCCACCTCATGAATCGCAGGGTTAACACAAGACCCTGAACAGAAAGCTTCACCACATGTGTCATGCAGCAACCTTGCTTCCCAATCACTATCAATGCGTTCTCAGAGAAACCATTTCAATATCATCTTGCCTTCTCTTTGGGTAAAGAATTCAAATTCAATTCGAATTTTTCATCATGTCGTTATTATTATATTAATTTTTCCATTAACATTGGTATTTACAAATCATGTTGCGGAGAGGGACGCAATGAGGATCTGTACGGAATTGCTTGATACATGATTTTATTTTGAGAGAGGAAATAGTTTTGATTGTGAATATTAGAATATAATAATAAGTGGAGAAAGAGGTGAATGAATGAATTGAAAATTGAAAGGGTTATTAGTATTAGTACAAATTATTGCGTCAACGGGAATTAGGGGAAAAAATTCAAAGTGACGCGGTGGGATTTGGTCATCTTTGATGTGGCTGACGTTTTAAGATTGTGTCACTTTTTTTCCTCTCTTTTGCAATTTGTGTACTATTCATTTGGACGGCGCCTAATAAGTATATTCATTTTGTCAACAAATATACAAATTCCTTCAAATCGAATATCATGAATCACTGAATAAACTTATCATATTTAGGTTAATAAACAATTACCCTTTGCACAAAATAGTTCACAATAAACTTCACAAATAATAACGGATATAGAAGGTAGCAGTAGAAACATCTCTCTCTACTTATTATTATTATTATTATTATTATTATTATTATTATTATTATTATATGCATTATTATTATTATTATTATTAATTATATATAATTTTAAAGTAATAAATTATATATTGAAAAAAATTATTTAAGGACAAAAATAATTGCGATGTCAGCATTGTCAGGACACATAACCAGGTGGCAAGGATAATGCTTGACGTCAGCATGTGGTTACAACCAACAACATGGATTAGAGATGAAGGCACGGAACTCCGAACAAAGCTTACAAGAGGGATTGTCATGGCTGCGTTGGAACTTCGAATAAAAAAAAAGGCAGTAGTTAATATACATAGAAGTTAAAAATGTTCAGATATGATAGAATTAAAATCAAAAAAAGTTTTAATTGTATGTATTCTTTAAAAACAATTATAATAAATTGGACTGTGTATATAAATTAAATTATTAAAATTATATCTATTAAAATAAATATATATATTCTGCTAAAAGTAAGTTTCATATATGTAAATCTATTCAATAAGTTACATATATTTTTAATGATTTAATCTCTCACTATATAAAGAAGTTGGATAATTTTTCTGTTCTTAATTTTAAAAAGTTTACACATCTCAAAATTGTCATTATTTTGTTTTACTAAACAAATTGTCTTCTAGAAGTGTATATATATGACTAAATATTTTAACTCAAAAAAATATGCATTAAGCCCCTCAAGAAAATATTTCAACCTCATTTGATTTTTTCAAAATTAAAAATTCAATTGCAACTTTTTGGTTGATAATATATAGAATATTTTATTTTTTCACAATTTATTTCATACAAACTTGTGGAGAATATTGAACAGATTGTTAGATGTATAAGAATCAAAATTATTGACGAAATACATCAAAGATGCCATTTTTTGAGTTTGATGTCAAGTATGCTGTGGGAAATTTGTACTCTTCTTTAGATATTTTAATTCAGTTTGGCGCAATTTAGAAATGGGTAGAATCTTATTTGGTTTTATTTATAATTTTCATGCTGAGTTTTGTAAGAAAAAAATAATGTGGTTGTTCAAACTCTAGCACATGGAGTCATAAAAACACTTATTCATCCGTGCTATTTTTTTAATTGATAAAGTGAAGCAAAATTGTATTTGGTCCAAAAATGTATATCTATAGACCAAAATAAATGTATAATATCTTTTAAGATAAATAAATTGAAATAACAAACTTTCTTACACGTAAAACTTTATATCTCCGGAAAATTGTCTTTTATCAATGTTGAAGTAATAAACTGATAATCTTAACTGATTTTCAATTTCTTAGTTTAATCTAATTCTTTTCTCATTTATGAATTTTTTTTAACAATTTGAATAAAAATAAATTAAGTAATATGTATTAGAAAGAAATTATTCTAATACTAATGAACTACGGGAATATAAATATGTATCAATGAGAACGAGATTGTTATAAATATGTATCAACTTGGAATGGGTGCCAAAAGGACTAAGATCAATACTTCTTAATTTTATTTTAATTTGAACATTTGAAAGTAACTTTTTTCGTTTATCTTTGACGGATATTTACGCAAGTGTTTAAAGGAGCATCTAAACTATAGCTCACAGAAACAACTTATATGAGTTTTTTACATTATTTCTGCAATTCTTGAAACTGCCAAACACTCCCTAAGTGATCTTCATAGACGTTCTGGACACACCCTTTGCAGTTTGCTTGGGAGCTTAATCGTACTAATCAAGATCATAGGGTCAAAACACTGCCAAATAATGCGGGCAACGCATTACCTAATGAAAGATGTATCAAATATACAGACAAACAAAACCTTTTTGTACTAGAATTAATTCACTGTCTAACTCATTGGTCAAGATTCACTGCGCAAAAATATAAATTTCAACAATCCATTATTCAGGGCAGCAAAATAAAATCAGGATGACAGATTCAGTAGCTAGCTGAAGGTATTTCATTTTATGTAACGTGAAGATTTGTTTGTCTTCATTCTCAGATGAGTCACTCTCCAAACCTATATCATAATTCAGGAAACTTTTCAAAATATTAAATTCTGAAATTGATCTCTTTTATGCTTGAAAGTTAGAAGAACCATACACAGATTAACCAGTCACTTCGTGCCAGGCTCCAAATTCATCTCCTGAAGATTCAGCAAAAGATCATCTGAATTCAGGTTAAACCTTGTTTGCTGCCCTTGATATAGTATGAGCAATCTCTCTCGCAGCTTCTATCTTCCTCAGTGTGATGAAAGCTGGATTGGTGGAAATGGCTTGTCCAATCAGTTGAGCAACTTTTAGCCTCACCCTGTTGATTAGTAACAAAGGTCAGGAAGAACTAAAATATTATGAAACAGAAAAGACGGCCAACATGCAATGTAGATCAATAGTGTCTGGGTGTAAAAACTGCAAAATAGCAAATGCCAATTGCCAATATATATACTACTTAATTTAACATAAACTTGCAACAACAACAATCAATTCTTATCCCACTAAGTAGGGTCAGCTTCAAGGATTAAAGAACACCATAATGTTCTGTTTATACTATATCTCCATCAAATTTCATTAATCTCTAGGTCTCCTATATAATTTCTTAGTTTTTCTAGATCTTCCACTGCCTCTAAAGATGTGACTACCCTTCAATTGATCTCTCTCCTACTACAAAACTTTCAGGTCTCCTCTTCACATGCCCAAACCCTAAGTTGAGTTTCCACCATCTTTTCTTTGATAGTGCTACCCCAACT
Organism: Cicer reticulatum; assembly: GCA_002896235.1. NCBI lineage: Eukaryota > Viridiplantae > Streptophyta > Magnoliopsida > Fabales > Fabaceae > Cicer > Cicer reticulatum. Next base: position 15,804 of record PGWS01027437.1, on the reverse strand, counting down.
CTCTAAAGTCGTCATTCTTATCCTATCTCATCTAGAGTTTTCACGCATTAAACTTAACAAGCAGATTTGTGAAATTTGTTAGTTGTTACCAAAGACGAAAGGTTCTTCTTACCTGTGCTCTAATTACAGCACTTCTCTTGTCTTGCTCAGCCTTTTCAACAACAAATTTAGCCCTCTCAGCTTCTTGTGCAGCCACCTGTTTAGCTTCAATTGCAGCAGTGAACTCCTTTCCAAAGGTCAGGCTAGTAATGGACACATCATCAAGGACAATATTGAAGTTGGCTGCCCTCTCGGTCAGAACCTTCCGGATTTCACGACTAACAGCCTACAAAGAATACATCCATTAAAAGATATACTTCTTTGTTAAGAGTGGAAATTAACAGTGACATAAGTAAAACAAACAAAGCAATAGTACTTCCCCAGTTCACATGAGTTCAAAACAATATATAACACTTAATATTTGATTTTAATTTCATAAACACATTGTGCTAGTCTGTAATGACAAGATATTTTAGCATAATATTACAAAGAAAAAATTATGTGTGTATCCATTGGGCTTCTAACAGGTATCAAAACAAAAATGATTTAACAGCATGACATGCAAAAGAAAATAGACAACTAAGCAACTAGCAACTTTGTCAAATAATAACTTGAGCATTCACGCATCATGCAGACAAGCTTTTCCCCTTACCTCTCGTTGTGTAATAAGCTGGCTGGCATTGTACTGGGCGACACAGCTTTCAGTTTTCATGTGATGATCGAAGGTAAAACCCTCTCATTATAATCCTCTCCAAGGGTCCGATAAAATTGTAGGTTAACTGGTTGGGCAAGGACGAGTAAGGACTCGAAGCCCATTATCACCTGTAAAGCATGGATACGCAAGTTAAAGAAAAGCAACAATATTGCACATGTTAATTTATAAAACATTCTATAATCAATTAACATGAAGTACAGGAAATTGGTTTCATGAAACTAAACATCCTTTCTACCTATAAAGTATATTAATTAAAAACATCTAACATTGTGGTATTCAAATAAATTAGAAGAAATAAGGCATCAAATAACCCTGGGAAAGTGGAAGAAATGACGTTATGCAGATAGTGTGTGGGAGAGTATGGATGCAAAACACAAAGGCTAAACGTAAAAAAGGCAAATGTAGCTCACAACAAGGGATGTTGATAAGGCATTTGCCATAAGATATTCAAACTTCAAAGGTCGCTCAACAGATTTCTAACAGCATCAAAATTCACAAAGTCATTTTAATTCACCCCATGGGAAAATGATCGAAATATGTTTAAATCATTTCAGATTTGAATTGTTTTTTAGGAACACTTGCATAGCTTTAAAGTTTAAGCTGAATAGCTGATATAAAAACTGCCTAGACAATGATCATTGGCATCTAATAGTTAGGTTTTTGAGGAGCACTTGTTGGTTTTAAAGTCCCAATCCCAGAAACACTTAGATTGAAATTTTTAACAATCGATGAGAAAAGCGAAAATACCAGCGGAATTATTTATATCATTAAATCTTTACCATTTGAACATGATATATCCAAATAGCTATTTTATGCAATAAAAAATTGGCCAGCTAGCATAAACTAAACTTTAACAATGCTTTTGCAATTGAAATCACCTAAACAGGATAAACATTTAAAAATATAAAGGGGGTGCACTTAGATAAAAAGCTTGATTAAGTGTTATTCAATAAACTCTTATCAGCAAGAGTTTATGCATGTTATTTCTACTACCAAAGAGGTAATTTAGGGTAAACTGTTTAAAGTATTCTAAAAGCAATCACATGAAGCTTATGAAAACACTTATGGGGCATGCTAAAAGCTATTTCCATAAGCTCTTCCAAGAAAATTCATATGAAATTTGGTAAACGCCCTTTTAATTCTGAATGCAATTCTATTTCTGTTTCCACATTAATGGGAATTATAGCAAGGTCAAACAAATAGAATAATACAGGGTCTGGAGAACGATACTTAGTTAACTAGAGGGAAAACAGAAGAGAAGCAAATGCTAAAAGACACCAATTCCGCACAAGAAAACTTCTTCTGTCAATCAATATGAAAAACAATAAATATAAAGAATCAAATATATGCAATTTATATTTCCAAGAATTTACAGGGTAGGGGCCAGGAGACAGGTTCTGAGAATTTTGATATAAAGATTCAAAACCATTTCTGATGATTTGACAACATGCAAGTCTAAGTAAACGGATTTATTATTTTATTAGTTACTACTTACCATCTGGAGATCACGACTCCCTGATGTACTCTCAATAGGAATGGGGGATGCGCAAACGGACATCATAGATGACTGGCCTCTCAAACCATGGAATTACAAAGGTGTCCCTCAGGTAAACCTGCATATCAAACAAGATACCAAATTCATTCAACCAAAACAAATTACAGACTTTGTGGTGCCAAAACCGATAGATTCAACCACGATGAGCTAAAATCATGAACAGAAGGACATATAACAATCATATCCAGTTAAAAATCATCATCTTCACTGCAATGCAGTAATTAATCAATCATTTTCAATTTGTTTTCTAAATTATCTGGAGAAACAATGACCTTGTCTTTGACACCAACTAGAGCGGTTGAAAACAATAGCTCGTGACCTCCTTCAACATTGTAAAGACTGTTAGTAGCAGCATACAAGCCAATTCCACCAAGAATTCCCATTTCATCAGTGCAGAGGCAGCACCACCACCGGGAACGTTTGGAACTTTCATGTTCTTCGTTTCTCATTCCTAATTGAACATAAATTACAAATCAAACGAATTAGCATAGCTCGGAACCAGCTGTAACAAGATCATAACTGCAAACGCCATCAAATATTAGTTTCAGATTTCGTGCGAGTGCACCGCACACATGATCTAGAATCAATGAACTAAAATCAAGAAAGAAATGAACTACACGAAATTTCTCATAATCAATTGATAAAAAAAAAACAGAAATGATAATTGATTATCGGAAATCTTTCAAGCATTGGGACAAAAATAGAATTGAAATACTCGGTTGAATGAAAAAAAATATTGGACCGGAAGCTAGTTTGCATTTGAACATGGAAGATTATGGAAACAGATAAATTGAAGAAAGGGAAACGAATATACTTTGGAAATTCGATCAACGGCGACGAGAAGAAAGCAATGCGGTTGTGGGGTTTATGCAGATTTTTCAGTAGGGTTTAAACTTTCCGAACAAGAAAAACTTTTGGGAAAATAAATGTGAGAGTTTGATTGGGCCTTTTTTCACTTAATATTGATAGGCCCAGCCCAGTATATCGAAACAAAATATTAACTTCTTATTTTGTTTTGAAAAATTTCCCTTGTACCCTCCTTATTATACCTATACCCCCAAATTTAGAATGAAATAACTATTTTTCCCTCGTATAAATAATAAAACCTCACAAAATTACCATTCCACACTTTCACATTTCCGGAACAGAGATTAAGTTTTTTTTCAAAATTTTCGGAGAAGCTGAGAAACAAGTTTTCCGGTACAGAGGTTGTACTCCGGAAACGTTGTTTTAAAGTTTTCCGGTACCGGAAATCTTGTAGGAAGTTTTCCGGTACAGAAGAGTGTTCTGGAAAACTTATTTTTAACATATCCGGTACATAAAGCGTTCCGGAAAACTTGATTGCCAACATTTCCGGTAGTTACTGGAGAACTTGAGCATCAAGTTTTCCGGAAGTTACGTATATTTTTTTTTAATTTAATGAATTATAATTTTATAACTTATTGTGATTTAATTCTTTTAATATTTTAATTTTTCAGTTGGTGCACGAGGAAGAGACGGCAAAATCATTCGAATTACACGAGACACTGATACTTCTACATCGACTCGATGAATCCCCCAGAGAGGATTCGACCGACAACTTCAAGGAGAAGAAGACGTATGATTATTGAAGACGATGATGAGGGACATAATGATCAGGGGGAGCCTTCTCAGTGCATGAGGAAGATGCTGTGTACATGAGCATATGGTGCACGAGCAGGTGGATGTACATGAGCAGGAGGGCTGCACCTGCTCATGAGGGAGAGCATATGGAGGAGGAACATGATGGAGCTGAGGGACCTGGTGAGCTCACACAGTATCCTGGAGGACCTTATGATTTGTCTGTCCTTACACGATACGTTATCATGTTTTCAGCTAGACTATGGTTTTGGCGAGGTATATTAAATTAATTATTACTTATTTCAATTAATTATTATTTGTTTGTCTAATTTAATTTTATGTCATATATTTTTTTTGTATACAGGAGCGACCATTGCTGAAAATTGTTTTGCGCATGGGAAGAAATGCAACAATTTACTCCGCCGGTACTTCCGTGACCCATAGAGAATTGGGTGAATTGTCTGGTCTGAACCCATTACAACGGGGTAGTTTGAGGATGATCGACAAAACAACTTGATATCTGCCTTTGTTTGATTAAGATGTCATTCTGAGACATCGTCATTTCACATGCCATCTTGGTGAAATGACGATTACTTTTGGATGATGTTGCTAATCTTCTCGGATTGCCTATTAGGGGTGAGTTCTACAGTCCACCCGATGTAAGATAGAGTAACGGCATGTTAATCTTGCCGTCAATCTATTAGGAGTGACCCACGGAAGAGATCTGGGAGGAGAGCCAGAAGACTAGAGTGTCACACTATAGATTGGATTGGTGAAGGAGGTGTTAGGAAGGCAGTGTGCAGCAGAGAGGTTGATTGTGCTGCTATAGGGCATATCTGTTGGAATTTAGTCGGGAGTACTATTTTCGCTGATAAGAGTCATTACTCTAGTTGATGCGAAGTACCTCCCTTTATTCAGATATTTAGATTGTATAGATAGATATGCATGGGTACTGCTGCATAGTGGTCCTTTATGACTACCTCTCAGATGCCTGCTATTATGACACCAAACAGCAGGTGGTATATGACGTTGCTTCAGGTATCATTATAATTTTAGTATTAATTGTTAATTATTTAGTTTAATTTATTTCATGTTGTATTTAATTGTTAGTATTAATTATTTATTATTTTTATTTGTAACATGCTGGATTTTACGAATATTTCCGATATTTGTAATAGAGGTGATCAGGGTGCTGACGCTGGAATGTTTTGCCCGAGCATGAATAGATGGTGCTATAAGCAAGGCAAGCATAAAGGTCCACGATACAGAAGTATTATTGATGCCATTGACACCTGCAGATGTTATATGGAGACCATGGAGAATCAACTAGGGGTGTATTCCTTTTGATGATATCACACTTTATTACTGGTCACATTCGATTATGCAGCACTGATAGTGAAATATCTACCAGAGAGGTGTGTTGAGACAGTTCGGATATATCCAGTATATTCCTTCACCGCCACTTCCAGATCCTGCTAGATTATTTGATGTAGATGTGGAATGGTTGGGATATGTGACGCCAGTGATAGAGCTATTTCCCAAGCTTCGTCCAGCTACATATCCATCTGAGTGTGAAGATGGATATTTGGAGTGGTTCTATCAGGTGTCTCATCCACTGCTGGTGCGACCAGATGGTGTACCTCAGGTCCACGTTATAGTGTATCGCCCACCAGTGCAGATGCTTCTAGTTCCAGCCGCCACTATCCTACAGCAGATCGGTGATCTTATACAGCAGGGGTTGAAGTGAACATCAAGCTAGTCCAGATGATGAGTTGTATATTCACTTTTATAAAGCTTTTTATTTATCACGTAGTCACACTAGTTAGTAGTAACACTTTTGTAACTATTGTTATGTAGGTTATTTTATGAACACTTTTGATGAACTATTATTATGTCGGTTATTTTATGAACACTCTATGTTAGTTATTTTATTAATTATTGTTATGTCGGTTACTTTATTAATTATTGTATGTTAGTTATTTTATTAATTATTGTTATGTTGGTTACTTTATTAATTATTAAATATGTTTATGTCGGTTATTTATTAAATAAATACAAGATAAAATCAATTACTAAAAGGCATGACAAAAAGCTAAATTAATTAATAACAATTGAAATGTCGGTTACATTAAAGTGACTTTGTATCAATTTTAAAACATAAAGTTCATCAAAGAACATTGCATCTACGGGTTCCGTAGGTGGATTTTGGTAACACGTGACAACCCGGCCTAATAATACCCCCAGTGTTGTAGACGGCCTGTGTATGCTATTGCCCAAGAAGTTGCTTCATTGGTACGATATTGCTTCCAACCTGGTGCAGTATCTGGCATTGGAAATCCATCTTTCATCTTTAACTGCAAAAATTAAATAAATTAACAAATATAAGAAAAAAATTAATCAGAATAAAATTTAAAAATGTAATAAGAAAATAATTACCGGACCCACTGATTTCCGTTAACAAAACAATACAACAAATGCGATCATTTTTTTTTGTCGATCCAGAATGTGAACCCTCATAGGAAAGAAAGTCATTGAAAATGCCAGACCGAATCGTGACAAGAATAATATTATATGCTGGTCGCTATCACGTAACCCATAACCCATATCAGGTATGGACAACCATTTATCCATGGTTGAACACCTAAACCGGATATCATCAACGAATCTCTTACTTCTTTAATGCGTCCTGTGAACAAATCTATCATATGGAGTTACATGAGAAACAATCTCTTGATCCAATCTCTTGCGGACCAAAGACCACACTCTTCACCGAAACCAAGCAATAATGCAATAGCGCGAAAACCACAATTTCCATCAGCTGCCACGTCAAATATGTCATCAATGTATGGTTCTGAATAATATCAGGAAATTGTGTCAATAACAAATTTTTTGAAGAATGAGATGACTGAGAGGGGTGTTTCTTTGATTGAGAGGCTTGTCTCTTCTTTGATGAGAGGGTTGGGAACCAATATCTTACCAATGTTGCATTAACATGCTCAAGTAAGAAAGGGTCTCGATATACATCATATCCATCTGGCTTCACACCCTTACTCTTCTTCACTCTTCCTTTGGTTTTGACTTTTTTCAGGTGGTGGACATATTGAACTTGTACTTGGAAAAGCAGTTCACGCACTTTACTCTTCAACACTCGTTTCCCAATAACACCAAGTTTCTTGACATAATCAACAAACACTTTGTATCAACACATGATTGTTCAAACATATGCAAGCGCATCATATACTCTTTTTCATTACTACAATACATAATGTCTTTCACAATATTCAATATTGACTCTTGTCGGGATCCTTTAAGACATATTGCTTGCATTTTGCTCCAACATTTTTTCGATATGAAATCGACAAAGTAAATTAACAGCATGTGGAAACACAATGCCAACTGCATTCATTAACGCAAGATCTCTGTCTGTCACGATTACTTGAGGAGAATTTATTTTGTGTACAACAAATCTTTAGTCCTCTAAATGCCAACAAAAAGTTTTTCTTCCTCTCACATTCCAAATAAGCAAATCCAACTACAAATGTTTTCTTTGTTGATATCATACCAACAATTTCAAGTAATGGCATTCTGTATTTATTGGTTTTGTAGGTACTATCCATAATCAACACAATCGGAAACAAATTCAACAACTTCACTGAATCTGGATGCGCCCAAAAAATATCTCTCATAACATCGGAGTCTTCACGCTTTCTATTCCAGCACACATATTTTGCATCTTCAATTAACTTGAATAAATGTTGCATCTCTGTTCTATTACCTCTCACGCGCAATCGAATGATACTTCTCTGTTTATATATTTGTGAGATCTTAGTAACATTACTCTTATCTCGGTCTTGCAATGAGTAATATGTGTCTCGGTGCAACATTATATTTTGTTAATTCATGAACATGCTTTCTATCTTCTTCATTTAAGCGCCCAACATATGCATGCCCCTCCAAAGTATCAGGTAATTCATGGTTGTGAATTCCACAAATTACTTTAACTATCCATCCTGAACCATCTTTTAATGGTTTTGATCTAAGCTTGAAATGACAATCACATTTTTTTGTTGAACTTCGAATATAACTAGCAGCACACTTGTATTTTCCCCCTTTGTCACAACCTAATATTAATTTATTTCTCTGTCCTTTCTCACCCGTCTCTATATCTGATCTTCTGATAATAACAGTAACTTTATTTTTTATACCAATTTCTTTTGCCCATTTCACAACAGCATCCCTTGAATCAAATATCTGAAATAAAATAATTATAATTAATCACAAAAATATATTTTTATAATATTAATATTAAATATATTTATTCATACCTGATCTGTGTCAAAAATATTTGTAGTATCGACGCATGTTTTGTCCATTAATAGTAGTGGATTATCCATATCTGTTAACATTTAAAAAAAATTAAAAAAAATTAAAAAACTTAAAAAAAAATTAAAAAAATATGGTCTGTACCGGAAAACTCAAAAATGAAGTTTTCCGGAACCTACTACTGTACCGGAATACTTGCCAACCAAGATTTCCGGTACACAACTTTCCCCTTCTGTATCGGAGAAGTCAGTTTTAACATTTCCGATACTACACTCTGTACCGGAAAACTCAGTTTTAACATTTCCGGTACTTTACTCTGTACCGGAAATCTTGTTTCAAGTATTCCGGTAGTTACCGGAAAACTGCCACTTACCGGAAATCTGTTTTACGGCTGGGTTTGTGACAAAATGGTGAAAAAAATATTTACATTTCCGGTATAATAGTCATTTACAAAATGGTGAAAAAAATTGAGGGTAGTTTTGCCATTTTCGAATGTTTTTAGGGGTACAAGGCAAAGTGTGGGGGTACAAGGGAAATTTTTCTTCACTATTTCCTTTTTCGTACTAGCCCAATGTATTAAGCTTGCTAAAATCTTAAATCTTTCAAATGAAATCATGTGAAATTGTGTTAATTTTTAGTTCAACTAATAAATATTTATATTAGATTAATATTATTTTTAAGTTTCAATTCTAACATAGCATTTATATGACTTAAATATATGGTAGTTAATTACTCTTCAAATATAAAAAAAAAATCATACAAAATCAATATTATTGAATTTCTTTCTCCTTTTGTAAAAATCTCTTCGGAGCAAAGACCGAAAGACCGATTGATGGAGCACTTTCTCATATATTTTTTTTCTTGTAAGAAATCAACTTGAATTTTGGGCACCTTCGTTTCACAATGAATAACTCTTAGGTTACTATAGCAAGTGATAAAGCATGATGGTTTGAGTCGAGAAAATTGTTGTTTTTAATTTTTGAGAAATTGTTTTAAAAATTATTTTCAGTTACCGATAACATTACTAGGTTAAGTTACAGACTAGATCGCTCTTTTAAATTTTTTAAAACTGTATAACGATAACTATCAATCATGATGTCCTTCGGATAAAATAAACTTTTGAATGTGTTCTCTTTCATTCACAAAATTGAGTATACTTGAGCACACCCCAAATGGTAACTTTTATGTATTTATTTCCATTTAATGTATTTTGTTTAATTTATTAATAATAATAGTTTTTATTATTATTTATTTATAAATTAATTTTCTCATTTATCGAAGAAAAAAAAGCAATATATAATCGCATTCCCTCTTGAAGGAGGAGTTTTATTTTTTTTCATATAGTCGCATCATGGTCATACGATCTCATGAAAACTAAAAAAATTAATATATTTTGCATATTAATTTAAAGGAGGAATTATTAAATATATAATATATAATATATATAATATATAATATATATATATATATAATTTTAAAAAGGCATATAAATGAAAAGTAACTAAAGATTAAATCCAATTCAATTAATAAAATGAACCGTTGGTATGAGAGTTTTTCATATATACCTATCTTTTAAATTAAATAAAAAATTAAAATATTCTATTTTAAAATTAATTATTAAAAAATGTTATTTTTGGTTCGGACTCTTCCAAGAAATCGCATAAATGTGAATGCCGACATTTTGTGATGGCAAAAAATAGAAATGCTACCTTCTACACACACATTTTTTTAATTTTTATTTTAATTAATTATATAATAAACAAAAAATAATTAATTAAAATTAGTAAGAAAAAATACAAAAATATTATAGAGATTTAGTAGAACTATTAGTAACATTCGGATAATATTTTGAATTATAATCAAGTAATCGATATCGTTCTTCATTTTTTATTTATAATATTATAAATTAAATATATTTTATTTTCTTTTTTTGGTCAGAAGAGAAACTGAATTTGAGTATATCATGAAACAAAGAACAAAAGCAGCTATAATAGCGTAATAACTCTCTCCTATTTTGTTGTCAATCTTATTTGTAAATAAATTTAGCAACTGCATCCTATTTTGCGGTCAATATTATTTATTAAAATATAAATAAGCACATATACGGCTGTTTAAACAATGTAACACATTCAAAAATTTTAGAAAAAAAAATTACATTTATTTATATTATAACTAAATAGATGTTAAGAATAAATGCATAAACTTATCGATTATTCTATGATAATCCAAAATATTGTTGTTTGAGACTGCTAAAGTAGTCGGTTAGTTTTCTATAATATAATTTGATAAATTAAAATAAAATATCTATTATTTATAGTTATCTATTTTAATTTAAAAATAAATAGACGTTAAATATAAAATGCACAACCTATATCAGTTACCCAATAATAATCCACTAACTATATATGTGCATTTTATTCTTAACGTCTATTTGATTTATAACAGAAATAAATGTATCTTTATTATTTTCTTTAAAAAGAAGACAATATTTGCCTATATCATAGACATAGAAAACATGAACATACTAATTTTTTTGAACATGTTACATTTTCTAAACAACTAGATATGTTAATTTATATTTTAATAAATAATTTTAATTGTAAAATAAGAGACAGTTGACTACAAATAGAATGAAGTTGCTAATTTTATTTACAAATAAATTGACGGTAATAAATAGGAGAGAATATTAACATTATTTTTTGACACATTTACTCAACCACATTAAGTTTGATGTATTTTTTCATTAATATATTTTTGATTGGCTTTATTAATATAATTTAGTTTTTTAATTTTTTTTATTAGTTTTTTTTATTTATTTTATTTTATTTTTCATTTTCTTAAAATAAACAATACATAGTCGCATCTCTATAATGTGATCTCTTGAAAGAGAAAAAAAAAATATTTCCATTAGTCGTATCCTCATTTTGCAATCCTTGAAGGTCAAACATCATTTTTTTATATTAATTTTCAAACAAGGTATATTGACATTTTTTTTAAAATGATATAGATGAAAATTATCCTAGTTACATAAAAATATAAATAATATATTTTATAAATAGTTACTCTTCCGTCGTATAATAATGACTTATTTGCAAACAAAATTATCTCAAAATAAATCGTCATTTAAAATTTTCAATGTACTTTTTTCAACTGTCACCATTTAATTAATTATACTTACATGATTTCCAACGCAATATTTTTCACTATATATTAATGATATTGATAATGCATTGATGTCTATCAAGGATATTTCAAAAAAAAAAAAAAATTTTAGTATAAATTTTTTAATACGTGTAAAATGACTCAATAACGAAACAAAAAAAACAATGTAATAAAGATTATCTTCATATGAGAAACGAATAAATAATAATATGAATACATGTAATAATATCATTATAACATTTGTTTTCAAATATGTATATTATTATATGATAAATATGCCATGTGTAATAAAAAGGAGGAGCCTCAACTAGGGGTGGGAGTAGATCAGACCAAGCCAAACTTTGAAAGGTCTGAGTCTGACATACGATTTATTTTTTAGGCCTACGATCCTATCATAGGCTTTTTTTTTCAGCCTGACTTGGCCTTTTTTAAAAGTCTGGCCTGGCCCTGAAGCCTTATTAAAAATAATTTAAAAAATATGAAACAAAGATCCTTTAAACTCTAAAAAATAATTTTTTGTGTTAAATAATAGAATTTTTTTTTCTGAAAACAACACATTCATTATTACCTCTTAAACAAATATGGAATGACTACTGGTGATTGACTAATTGAACAACTACCAAATATGGAATCCCGGTATCGAATTATGGAACAACTACTGAATATGAAATGAGTGATTGCCTAATTGATAGAATTTAAAATAGGAAATAATATCAATAATATAATAATAATAATAAATAATATTATAAATAATAAAATATATATAAGTCGGCCTGTCGACCTAATATATTTTTTTATAAGCCTGAGTATGACCTATTTAAATAAATAGGTTTTAAAACAGTCTGAGCCTAGCTTTTTTTATTAAATAAGTCAGGTCAGGCCCAGACCATAAGTAGGTCAAGTCGTAGGCCCCTGACAAACGGCCTAGCCTATTACCATTCTTAGCCTCAACCCATAAAATGATTAATTGACACCAAAAAATAAAAGTTTAGTTTGGAGAGCAAATAAACTTCCGCTTATTTAATTTAATATAAAAGCTAGCATACATTCACTTAACTCTTAAGTGATCATGTGACAACCTATTTGAATAAAACTTACGCTCTGTTTTTCTCACACATGCCTTTGGTTTATGCTCTTTTCAATTCTTACTTTTCGTTGTTGTCTAAGGCTCCCATGCTTCTTTTACATATTTCTTCACCAGTAATGCTTCCATTACCAATGGCAGCTCTTGCCGGTTTATCCATTACCATTGCTTTTAAATTTGACATCAGTTCATGACTAGCACTGCTTTGGATTATTGTGCATCAACTTTCCTTGTCGGGATTCAAAAGTGATTGGTTATTCTCACATCAACTAAAAAATTGAAGAATGTGAATATATAAGAGAAGAGGTCTGGAGTGGGAGCAACAATGAGTAAAATACTCCAAGATATACGTGAGATTTTGACACTATATCTTAATTTAAAACTTTAAGGTAATGATATTAGTGTTCTCATTGTTTTGATTGTTGTTTTATATTTTACTGAATGTGTTCAATGCAAGGTTTGATAAACAATATAATCATAGAGAAAAGAAATTGTTAGGTTTTAGTTGAAATACAAGATTTGAAAAAGTCTCCAATTATTTAGAATTATATATATCAATCAAAAATCATAACTTGATTCAAGTAAACAAGAACAATCATTAGTCAAGTCCTACCGGTCATTATATGCAGAAAATCCAACCAGTAGTGCATTTTTAGTAAAATCATAACTTCATTTCAAGTAAACAAAGAACACTCAAGTAACACTAACACATCATTGATACAATATAATCCGCACACAATTTCACAAAATTAAATATCATGAATCTTACCATAAATTAAATTGGACAATAATTATATATGTTTCTAAGTCAATTTTAGTCATCACCGTTACTATTCATATATTTTTAATTAATGATTACTCAATAGAGATCAACCGTACGTGGTAAACCCTGATGAGTATCTGAAAATTTCAACATTCTCATTCATAACATATTATATTAGACTCATAAAACCGAACTTTCTCTCACTTTTTACCTCAAATCGACGCTTTTGCATGACATATGAATCACAATGAATTTTTGCAGCAACAATAGTTTGATAATGTGCAACAAACATTCTCAAAATCAATTGTTGGTTCACATAGTCGACAAAATGTGACAGATAAAAGTATGCATAGAAATCAATGTTAAATAATTGATGAGAATTTTAGAAAGAAAAATCGAGTCCAAACAATGCAAAACAAAAAGAGGAAAAAGTTTCACTGACACATTGGAAAGATTTCGACATCAACTTTGCAGTTGCATGCAAAAGTAGTGTTTCTCAAAGGTTTAGACGCAAGGACTCATACAATGATATTATTTTTTCAAGACGAGAACATGATTGCCGAAATTTGAGAAACTAGTTGTGTCAAGGGTGGAAACCTGTTTTTCGGACTGTAACGATGGATGATTTCGAGCATAAATAATAAAAAAGTGTGTTGCTTGGAGTTCATATATGGTTTTAGTATTCATTCGTGACAATGTGTAATTTTTGACGTAGAGTAATATGAAGTTTAAATTTATGATTCGGGTTGAGAATGAAAGATGAGATCACAACAATTATGAATATAGTTTCTGTATTTCACGACACCCACTGTAATGGTCATGGTCGAAGAGAAAAGAAGAAGAAGAAAACCATCATGGAGGTAGGCAATGTAGGTACAAAGAAGAAGATGGAGAACGGTATTCTCGATTTCTTTCTTTTCCCTTTTGTTTTTTGTTTTAAAAATAAAAAAAAAAAAAAAAAAAAACCAAAACTTATTTTAACCCTTCTAAAAGCTCAATGTCACCTAAACTCATTTTTTAACACTTCTATAATTAAAATAGAAACTCTAAAATATTAATCATTATTAATATAGTTACCATAACACAAAATAATTACCCTTCCCTTTTCACATTGGATTAGACATTATGATTCCCCTTAAGCCAATGTCACTAAAGAAAAAATTACACTTAGCATCTTCTTGATTTCCTTGAAATTGTTAACCTCGTAAAAAAGAAAATGAAATTTGTTATCTACATGTTTGCTTCTCTTATGAAGTTTATAACTAATTTTTCATCGACAAGTGTTTACATCTCCTTCATCACCCACTCAATCTCCTTTAGAGATGACTGCACTAAAATTCCTTGAGATGCCACATTGCAGGCTGATATATATACTCTAATGAAAGTTCCACTACAGTATGTTTATTTGAACATTGGTGCTTCAAGAGGTCAAAACACATACCTAATTGTTGCGCAATACAAGGTTTACAATGCCCTCGTGGTCATAAACGAGAGGTTTTAGATACCAAGGAACTTGGGAAACAAGAACATATATACACATACACTTGTATATACACACTTTTAGAGCTATATTGAGAGTCAAATAAATTAGTTTTCTGAATGCCTACTCTTTTTATCACTAGTTATTATTTACACTACAAGAAAAACATAATTTTGTGGCCAACTTTATAAATATTTGTGGCCGAATAAAACCCTCACAAATTAGTGACCGAAAAAGCCCTCACAAATGTCAACAATTGAAATTGGTCCTTTATTTGTGGCTGAAAAAGCCCTCACAAATTTTTAAATATTTAACTTGATTTGTGACTGCCTAAGCCCTCACAAAATCACAACATTGTGATTTTGTGAGGGCATAGGCAGCCACAAAATCCAGTTAAATATTTAAAGATTTTGTGAGGGCTTTTACAGCCACAAAAAATCAATTTTGTGAGGGCCAAATCCGTCACAAAGGCATACGGGACCAGTGGCATTTGTGGCTGCAAAGGCCGCCACAAAGGAATGCGCACGTGGCATTTGTGGCTGCAAAGGCCGCCACAAAGGAGGCCCAATACAACTGGCGTTTGTGGCCGCTTAGGCCGTCACAAATGGATTGTACCGTTTGATTTTCTGGAGGCAAAGGCCGCCACAAATGCTTCAATGTGACGCGCTATATATATTTTTCTCCCCTCCTTCATTTTTCACATCCAACTTCTCTCTAAAACCTCATTCTAACCATTTCTCTCCTCCTTCTCTCTACACAAAATTACTCTTAAGCTTCATTTAAATTTGGTAAGTATAAATTATATTATATATGTAGTTTTATAATTTTTATTTGATATAACTAATTAATGTTATTGATTTTATTTTTACAGTGGTTGTTAATTATTTTCGAAGACTTGCAAGCATCGTACGTGAGTGAAAGCTTGAAGTCAGACGCTACTCGGCATCAATGTTAGTATTTTATATATTTTAAATTTAGATTAGTTAAATATATATATTATTTTTAAAATATAGATTAGTAATATTATATTTAGATTAGTTTTATAAATTTATTTCTTAAAAAATAGGAATGATGTTGTTTACAT